>CAUYSK010069887.1:0-77987 GCA_963575035.1 Avahi laniger
GAATCTACAACTAAAGGACACGGGGAGCACTAAAGGGAGGGAAGGGCATGCCTTTAACCTGCATTTGGGGAAGGCAAAGACATAAAGTGTAACTAGAATGTTTGTACCCTCACAATACCTTGGAATAATAATAAAAAAAAATGATCGTTATAAAAATGCCTTGAATTCCTTGACAATTATTTCCTTTCAAGCTTATAACTTTTAATATTAACAAACTACCCTTTGATCTCATGGTAGTTGCTGTCGAAGGAAGTCTGATCTGTGTTTCTGAAATCTCAATAACCTTTTGTTTCTAATTGAGAAATTGGACGAAGACTTGCATCAGCAAATTGCAAGGGAAATGAACCTCTCTGAAACTGCTTTCATCAGAAAACTGCACCCAACAGATAACTTTACGGAAAGTAAATATGCACAATTTTTATTTTTCACTATTCTTGAATGGCGCTAGCATTTATTTTTTAGGTGAGGGAATGAGATTTAAGGGAAATGCCCATCTATTACTTGCATGCAGTAGTAGACAGAGGAGGAGGTTCTGATTTGAGTTTCAGCTGGTGTGAGGAGTGAGGCCGGGGGGCGGGGGGTGAACCTGAAGGTTTCTGTCGCAGACCCAGCACCAGGGACCCCTAGGGAGCTTGCCCAGCCTGCACTCCTCCTTTCGCAGCATGTTTCGGCTAGTAATCGTGCTAGTGAAATATTTAGGAAAGAAGCATCAAACGACAAGTTTGCGACCTGCTTGCGTGGGAATGATCTTGTCTCCCGGTGGCTTTTCCTCCTCTGAAGGTTCTTGCTTCGGACTGAGGTGGTTTACGCCGGCGAGTGAAGTCCCTCTCTGTGGCCACGCAACCCTGGCTTCTGCAGCTGTGCTGTTTCACAAAATAAGTAATATGACTTTCCTTATTGAACCTATCGCTTAGAAAATAGCAAATATTAAAAACAAATTCTCACCCCGAATGATCAAAGTGACCGGTATAAAGACATTGCAGAGTTTATTTCATGTAATTCGTGATTCAGAAACAAAAATGGCGGTGACCTTCAGTAACACTTTGGCCTTTCAGGGAATGTGCTGGCATCCTTGGAAAGCCCCGGTCAGAATGCCATTCTATTTTAAATAGGAGATCTCTGGTCTTTGTGACCAACACGGCAGGGGAGCTCGCAAGGGCAGAATGGGCATCTCACGTGATGTGATATCAGGGGACCAAAAGGCACACGCCTTGCTCCAAGTATTTCCCCATCATCATTGAAATTACTGCCACATCAGGAGCTTCTTTGCTCTGAATTTTAAAGATTTTCCTGGGCCCCGACTGTATACATTTACCTTAAGAGGAGTTGCAGCACCTTAATCTTCGCTTCATTTAGTTTAATGGGCAAAGATCAGGGCTTTGCGGGAAAGGGACAGAGGAGACGAAAGCAGCCACAAACAAGCATAGACAACAAACAGAAATAAACAGGGTGATATGACAGAGAGTCACAGGGGAGTTGGAAAGGAAGGTGTCTAGGGGAGTTACTTTAGAGGGGGCTGGTAAGGGGGGGTGCTGCAGGGCAAACGCCCCAGTAAGCAGACCCCACGCACATTTGCACGCAGGAGGAACTGGAGGGAGGAATATTCTTGGGCTCAGTGTTGGTAGGGGAGCAAAGAAAGTAGGATTGAACAGATGGAGAAGTTGTACAGCAAATTAGTAGCAACAGAGAAAGGCCTATGCCAAACCCACCATGAACTCTGAAGCTGGGAATTTCTTCACCTAGTGCAGTTCCAAATAGAGGCAGAGGACCCGTCCCCAAGGCCTGGAAAAGATGCTGTGACTTTGGGCAAGGTAGCTCTATTTAGCCAAGGACAATTCCCAGATAGGGACTCAGCTGAGAGCTGTGGGCCACCAACGCCCCAGCAGCAGGATCAGGGATGGGTGTAGGGGCAAGGCCTCAAGTTGCAGCTGAGAGCAAGAACCTGCTTAAATTTTGCGCCCTATGGGACCACCTTGCCTCTCCTTGTCCCAGCCCTGAGGTGGGGGGTTGGGTGTAGAATCGGGATAACAGCACCCTCCAGAGAAGGGGACTTTGGGCAGAAGAATAAGATGAAGTTTGGGCAAAGAGTTACAGTGCGAGGAGATCCCAGGCAGAGGCACAGCAAAAGCAGAGCCCCTGGGTGTGCCCTGTAGGGCCCCAGCTGCCTGAGGGCGCCCTGAGGGGCAGAAGATGAAGTTGAGAGTTAGGCCAAGGTGCTGCTATAGCATAATTCAACATACATTTCAAAAAGATGATCTTGGTTTCTGTGGATAGGACACAAGAGCGAAGACAAGCACACATTCTGAAATATTCTGGAACTCGATCCTGAAAAATAGATTTTACTGAAGTTGGACTGAGTGTCTTGTGAAAATGGGGCCCCACATGGGTTGGTATGACACTGAGGTTTGGAACAATAATCCCTGGGACTCCCCCCTGCCCCATAGGGCTGTTTTAAGGTTTGATGAGATAATGTATGAAAAAATGCTTTGTAAACAATGTTTTACACCAATTATAATGAGAAAAACTAACCTTTGGGTTTGAGAATGTCAGTTTTATGCTCAATGAAAGGTAATAAGCCAAATCTCTACACCTTTGAGATATGGTTTAAGTTTTACAGAAATATTATGGGGAGAAAAAATTAGGTCACAAGTCTTTTTTACTAAAAATGTTATACACACTGATAAGTGGCCCAAGTTGTATCAGTAACATGAAGCGCTATCAGCATTTGTGGTGCATTCTTTAAATCAATTTTTTATATATAGCTGGGTTTGTTTAGGATAAACCTGATTTGTTTCATATAAGACTGATATTTATAACTTCCATGTTTTATTTGTCATCCCCTTGGCATATTTTAGACTAGAAGAGTTTATGACTCTATGGCTGCTGGATATTTTAAAATTTGCATTAGAAAACATTGTAACAGCCCTATGAGGTAGGTTTAATTATTGACTTCATTTTATAGATGAGGAAACTGAGGTTTAAGGAAGTCCAGTAATTCATTCAAGGGCACAGTTAGTAGGTGGTAAGAAGCTGGGATTTGAAGCCTTTCAGCATGGTGCCACATCCAATTGGTTATGTTCTTGGTTCTCGAGTTAGAATCCAGCAGGGGTTTTCTCCGCTCTACACCCCAGCAGCCCAAACCTGGGCCCCATGGCAGGAAAGGAGGGCACTGCCAGAAATCTAAGGCAATGAAAAGATGATTGAAATAGGTGATGAAATGCAAATATTTAGCAAAGTTTATTTTCTATTTCTTGATTCCTTTTTTTTTTTTTTGTTCAGAAAACGTGAATAGCAGTCTAACGTTTACCACTCTGAGTGGGGAACTAAAGGCCAGAAGAGCAGAGGATGGTATTGTCTTGGACTTCCCTCTTTATCCAGCGCACCCCCAGGTCAGCTCTTTCTAATTATTGCCATAAACTGTGTACAACTGACAGCTCACCTGTTTTATGATGATTTTTGTCTTTTTTTTTTTTTTTTTACCCCATCTAGGACTTCCATGAAGTAGAGGACTTGATAAAGGTCAGTGAAAAGAATCACACCTGAGCTTATATGAGTTGGTCATTTGTTATTGTTTGGACCATTTGATCCCCAAAGATAGGCCTTATACCAGTATAAAAGTTACAATAGGTCGGGTTTGAATTTTAATGTTCGGTCTATTTGGTGAGAAACTTGAACAATTTTCCTTGACTCTTAGCTGTCCGTGCTAGCCTCTGTGGGTGGGGGCAGGAGAGACTGTTGTATGGCAGATGACACCAAAGGACTGAAGGAGGTGGCGGGGAAGCGGGGGAGTAGGCTTCCAGGAGACATAAGTCTCTGGGAGGAGACCAGCCTCTAGGAAATGAAGGGATGTGGAATTTCTGTCCTCCTCTAGCTGGAAGGAGAGGAGTGGGCCCGGGGCATGGCCATACAAGTTTGGGCATGACAGTTGGGTATTTCTGGTAGAAAAAGGTCATTCCATAAAATCCATGCAAACAAGATTGAGGGAAAGAATGGAAACTTCCTGGCAGCTTTCAGTGTCCCCAATTTCTGTGGTGGGGGATGGGACTGGGGTGGGAGGGCTGTGCTTTGACAGAGGGGACCGGGAAAACATGGGTACCTGGAGAGAGGAGATAAGATACACAGCCTGGCCTCCTCATGGGGTCTGTGTGGGTGTGGGGCTTGATGATAATGGTGATGATGATGAAGATGATAACATATTTGAGAGTCCGCTCTGTGCAGTGCCACATGCCAAACATTTCACCTGCATTATCTCATTTAATTCTCGATGTTACCCTGTGAGGTGGGCAGTACAATGTCCCACGGAGGCTTCGGAGGGCTGAGCAGCCCTACATGACCAGGTGCTAGTGTTCTGAGAATAGGGGGCCCAGATCAGCACCAGGGCAAGGGCTGTCTTGAGAAAAATGCTTCGGTGAAATGGTCTATTGTGGGTACCGCTGCAGTGTTTGCGAATTTTGAACTACAGAGTTTATAATCTCTTTAGTGTTTTGCTTTATCTAAGTTTTTGAAGAGTATAAACAATGACCACAGATCCTGATTCTACACTCTGCCCACGCATGGCTTGAATTTCTGGAGACATGCCAATTTATAAATGAACTGCTTTAAGCATGTTGGTAAGAAAGTGGAAAATATTCTTAATGATAGACTTTGCTCATGATAGAAAGAATTAACCTAGTCTCTGTAAGCCTCTGGGTCACCACTTGCAATATGGGATAATAAAGGATTACTTATTGGGAATGTTGTCATTTCGTGTTCTTCCCTAGAAACTAGTAATGAGATTTCCGCTAAGAAATACATTTTCAAATCAATATACAGACCCACGCAGAGAAGGGCAGGGTTCAAGAGACCGAATAGCCCTGGAGAGCAGATGAGATCTGGCTGTTCTCATTTCTTGAGGGAGGGACATTGGTCAGCCTATGGTCACAGAGGCAGAAAGCGCAGGTACCACCCAAGGCAGGGGCAGTTCTGGCTGTGGGAACTTGAGCATCTCTGTCCTTGACAGGGTTAGCGAACCTGAAGCCATCTAATGACTGCCATACAACTGCCATGAATTGTCATCTGCTCTGCCTGGGCTGGGAGTTGTCCCCTCATCTCCTGCAATGCCTCAACCCGTCCCCAAACAAACATACAAGCAAACAAATGATGTTCTTGGATTTGCGCAAGATTATATGCAGTCTTAGATAGTGAACCAAGGCATCTGGAGAAAATGTTGTTACTGATCTGCTGATCTGCTAATCTAAATGAAAGTGGAGAGCAGAGTGCCAAGCAGAGCAGCATAAGACGAGTCCTCTAGTCCCCACTTCCAATCAAACGGCCAGCCCTGAGCCCTTGCCATGCAGAATGTTCTAGTTGCTGCTGCAGATACTCCGTATATTGCTTCATCTAATCCTCATAACAACCCTAAGAGGTGGGCATGAAGCCCCCCATGTCTATTGACAGTAGACAGTAGGGATTCAGAGCTTTGACTCCAGAGCCACTTGGACTTGGGTCAAGATATGTGCGTGCGTGTATGCGTGTGTGTGTGTGTGTGTGTGTGTGTGTGTGTGGTCTATGTGTATGTTTGTAACACTTTTGTGTATGTGCGCATATGACCCTGGGCCTCCTTCTCTTTCTTTGTGGGGAAAATACCCATTTGAAGGAGTCAAGCACGTAGTAGGCACTTGTGAGCAATGCCTATTTTGAAGCTCACAGAGGCCTCTTTGGTAGCCAGGAAACTGGGCATCCCGTGGGCAACACCTTGAGCCCTGAAACTAACCTAACACTCTTGGGGACTGGAGTTGATGGGTATGGCTCACAGTGGACGCTCAATGAGAGGTCGATACCTGTTATAGAAGATCAAGGACTTGACCCAGGCTGTGCTCCTGAGGTTTTGGTCTGTCTCCACAGACTGCCATTGGCGACACACTGGTCCAGGACATCCGCTATTCTCCAGATACCCGAAAGCTTCTCGTCCGGCTCAGTGATACTTACGACAGGTAAGTTTTTCAGTTGTATCAGCACTTTGGGGAGGGTTGAGCACCCTGATTTGTAGCCCTGGCTTGGTCTGGCTGTGCTGTGTCCGGTCAAACCAGGATTTGTGCAGCCACAGTTCCTTGCCCCGTGGGAAGATGTTACCACTTGTTCTTCCCTCCCCTCCTGCTGAGCTGTCTGGGCAAGTGCACCCTGGCCTGTTTTGTGGAGCCTGTGCAGTGGGTGGTCTGTGAAATGGATTTGTCCTGATCCATCCTGTTTACGAATAAGGTCGTTTCTGGAGAACCTGAAAGTGAACACGGGGAATCTGCTGCAAGTTGAAAACACAGGGAAGGTGAAAGGACTCATTCTCACCCTGAAAGGAGAGCCTGGTGGGCAGACCCAAGCATTTGACTTTTACTCCAGATATTTTGCACCATGGGTTGGTGTGGCTGAAGACCCTGTAACAGGTACTTCTTACTTGAGTCCAGGAGAGTGTTAAAAAATGGAAGAGGAGAATAAGAAATAGTTATGTAAGTTGCCCTTCATGTGACCTTTCAGGTTGCTTGGGTTTTGAGCTGCCTTTGTTTCTCTGTCTCTTCCCCTCCCCGTCCATCTTTTGAAAGACACAAAATAAAGGAGGCAGTATAGCGGTCAGACAGTCTGGGTTTGCATTTCTAGCTTCCTAGCGCTTGACCTTGGGCAAGCGACTTAACTTTTAAAAGTCTCAGTTCCCTTCCGTGTAAAATGTGTATAATACCTCATAGGGTTAAAGTAAGCACAATGCATGTTAAGTGCTTAATATGGTGCCTGGCACGTGGTAGGTGCCCGATGGCTATTAGCTATTTTAATAATAACAGTGAAACTGGCTCTGGGAGCCAACACTTCCAGAGCTTCCACCAGCTGGAAGCAGAGGGATGGAATCAAAGATGGGCAGAGACGTCGTGCCCCCCGCTCTCACAACCCTGGGGGACAGTGGGCTGAGCAGCACAGCACGGGAATGCTGATGGGGGAGGCCAGTGGGTGGGGCGGTGGCCAGGGCCAAAGGAGGCTGGGCAGAGGCTTCGAGGCTCCTGTTCTGGTCAGGTGGCAGGGGCTGGATGGCTTAGTTATTCTCTGAGGAACAAAGCACACGAAATTAAAGCTTAGCAAACAAGCATTTTTAAAGACTCAGGAAAATGCCCCACAATATCCAAACAGTCCAACTTCCCCATGGAAGAGAATTTCTGAGCAGATTTGCACATGCACAGCTGTTTCACAAAGATGTTAACTAGCACCGAATGCGTGTCTTTTTTTCCTTTAATAATGCTTTTCTAGAGTGTGAAGGTCTTAGGACTTCCATGACCAATCACCTGGGTTTGCTTAGGCCTGAGGGGTTTCTCAGGACACGGAACTTTCAGTGCTAAAACAGAGTGGTCTCGGGCAACCCAGGAGGGTCGGTCACCCTATTTGGACATCCCATAACTCTCAATAAGTTTCCCTGAACAGGGGGTCTTTTCCTTCCCATCCTTTTCTCCCTCAAAGACTTTTCTGTCAGTTATTACTTTGCATTGTGTGTCTTCATTTTAATATCTAATCTCTGACCTAAACCTCTAGGGTACAATTATGTAAAGAAAAAGAAAAAAAAAAAACCTCACTAAAAAGAAAGTTCTTTTGGTGGCAAAAGCCCAGGAATGTTGGCTCAGTGGAAAATTTGGCCTTTTGTCAGAGTTCCCACCTTTCCTTGCATATGCCCTAGGAGGAAGGAGATACTTTCCCTGGGAAGATGTAGAAAGATTTATGCGAAGGCCTTGATTTTCCTGCCAAAGATTGACAATGAGCTGGGAGACAAGACGAGAATTAAACCCTGCAGTTTAATTCGGCCTTAAGTACTTAAGTACTTATTGTACCCCCGTAATATGCTGAAATAAAAAAAAAGAAAGAAACTATAAGACATGTTTGATACATAATTTGGAAGAGCTTATCCACAAATTCTGTGTTTTCCTTTCTATTTCCATTCATAATTCTATACTCTGCCGTGGCTCGGCCAACATAATGATTAGGTGATCAGAGGTTTAGTAAAACTGGATAACTGATTATCATTGCTTGTGAATTTACCACAAAGTTGCCCCTGTTTTCTTTGGAATTGTCTCATAATTTTTCCCTTCTTTTAAGGATCTGCGCACACTGTTCTCAGCAGCTACTGGTCCCAGGAGCTGGGGAAGAGAGAAATGCGTGGTAGGACAGCTCTTTTCCAATTTCCTTTTTATTTGCCAAACTTTAAGCTAGTGTTCCTTCTCATATGTACTGTTGCCTTGAAAATGTTATGTATCATCCATGTGAAAATGAAAGGTTTTTAAATTCCTTCACCCTTAAATATCCTCTACGCAAACATCTTCCACCTCTGCCTCCCCCAACACACAGGCTCTTCTGATACAGTAACTGCCCAATAAGGGTCTGTTGAATAAAATCGACTAGCTGTGTTAACTTTGGCCCAGAGAGGTTACTTATGATGTGATAGGTTAAGACTGGATGATCACCAAGATTCCTTACTGCTATTGCTAGTCATAGGATTGAATCAAACAAATTACTTCCAAACCAAATCTCCTGGTGATTAATATATTGCTCAGGGACAGAGAAAGAGATCGCGGCCGAGGGGGGCTGCACTGCCCTGATGATCAAAGGAGAACTCCGACCCTAAAGGATGGAAGCCTTACTTAGTGGAGGGTTAGGCTTCTGGAACTCTGATTTGGAGAAAGCAGGGCGACTGTTTGTCTTCCTTGGTGATTCTAATTGTTCTCCTAAGTGCCGAGCTCCGGGAAGGCTGATGCCAAGCCTCTCTAGTCTGCCTGGCACGTGTGGTTGCTTGAATATGTTATGAGTGAGCAAACTCCCTCTGTCCTATTTAGAGTTGAGAAGATGGGCCCTTCTCAAGGGGGCCAAGACCACCCCTCTTCATCTTCTTAGACTTATTTTCACACACTCGCTTACTCCTAGAGAGAGCTGGGGAAGAAGCTATGGGTGGGGTGTGTCTGGGGCATTATAGGAAGTCGTAGAGGAAGAGGGCCAGGAAAAGGGTCAGGAAGGGAAGATGTGGAGCTGTGTGTTTGTGGAATTGAGTTTGCGGCTTTCTCAGTCTTTTGGAGAACGGGGGTGGGAGTAGGCAGTACCATAAACAGATGAAGGAAAAACTGACCTGGGAGAACTCTAGGGTTTGTAATAAGGAGTCTTTCATTATGTTCTGTTAATTTTTTTTTTTTTTTTTTGAGACAGAGTCTCGCTCTGTTGCCCTGGCTAGAGTGCCGTGGTGTCAGCCTAGCTCACAGCAACCTCAAGCTCCTGGGTCCAAGTGATCCTCCTGCCTCAGCCTCCCGAGTAGCTGGGAATACAGGCATGAGCCACCATTCCCGCCTAATTTTTTCTATATATATTTTTGGTTGTCCAGATAATTTCTTTCTATTTTTAGTAGAGACGGGGGTCTCGCTCTTGCTCAGGCTGGTCTCGAACTCCTGACCTTGAGCAATCCACCCGCCTCGGCCTCCCAGAGTGCTAGGATTACAGGTGTGAGCCACCGTGCCCGGCCTATGTTCTGTTAATTTAAAAGGGTGAAAATGCTCTTAATTTGTGACTTGTTCTGTGCTTGCTTTAGCCTTTCAGTGTTCCTGCCGAGGAGGAGAGCTGGAGATTTCGCTGCGTCCAGACGGCCGCGTGGACATTAGGGGAGGTGCTGCTGTTGTCGTAGAGGGCACGCTGACAGCCTAGGGACGCTTGTGCTGGGATGCTGTCTCTAACCACCAAGTGTTTTCTGCATAAATGGAAATGTAAGGGGCTGCCTTCAGCAAACTTGCATAGTAGTCCACTTAATCCTCATGGTAAAAATATAAAAATGTCCCAAGATCTGCAGTTGGCAAAGACAGAAAGAAAGAAAGAAGAAGAAGGAAGGAAGGAAGGAAGGAAAATGAAGCCATGGTAATGGAGATTTAATAATGCTAATGAACTAATGGAGTTTTGGCTCCACCCATGAATGTATTTGAAATTCAAGTAACCAGTAACAAAGAATAATGTTGTCATTTCATTGATTATGACTACCAATCAGAGAAGGAGGAATATGTTTATGAGGAGTGAGATTAAACTGTTTAAACTTAGGTGTGAGTACCTGATAGAATATTTTGCAGCCATTACAAAAGACTCAATAACTATGTGGAAATATAGAAAAATATTCCATGATATAATACTAAGAAATAAAAGTATAGTGTGCCATAAAACCTCTGCAATGGCTTTCTGTGTCCATGGCGCCTCTCTCCTCCCTGATCTTATGAGAATGGACACAGGGGAACGTGGAGGGAGACCGTGAGAGTTGCACTCTAGCACTCAAGTTCAAGGTTGCCATTCGTTGAAGAAAGTGCTTCCTGCAAAATTGGCATCCCTGGGATATTGAATTAAACTGGGTTATGCTAAAGTATGAAATATCCACAAAATCACAGTGGCTTAAAATAACAAACATTTCTTTCCACTCAGTTGTCTAGTACAGGTCAGGAGGGGGTCTGCTCCTGGTGATCACACAGGGACCCCAGCTGATTTTTCATTCTGCTGTCTCAGTGGGTGGCCTCTGTCGCTGCTTCAGCAGGAGGAAAGAACATGTGCAAACTGCACTGTGCTTTGGCTCAGGAGTGATAGGTGTCCATTCAGTTCACAGCCTGTTGGCCAGAACTGGCCACATAGCTCCATCTAACAGCAAGGAAGCTAGGGAACACGGGAGAGCTCATGGGTTCATCTGTGTTCCGTTAACATAGCTGTACAACTGGAGAAGGTTTTCAGGTCACTCGGATGGTTCCTCCTAGGGTGGCATTACTTGGGTAAATTTATCACAGCCCAGGGACTTAGGGATACAGGCTCAGAAGCCTATTATGTGAATGCACCAAGAGTGAATCTATCAGGGGCAGACTTACATTAACCTAGTGCATAGAGACTGATGTATAAAGCCAGAATATCGATTTGTTATTTTACCATGAGAAATGTACCCATGGAATATATTAGATCAGAGCATTTGCTTCCCATTTGCATATCTGTCTGGAAGTCAAATTGTAATCAGAAAGCTGCATGATGACTATGGAACCAAATCAAGGAGAATCAGCAAAATGGACTTAAATGGCAGATGTCACCGAGACATAATAAGCTTCCCCACTTTAACAGTGTGTTAAAATCCTGTCATGCTGTGTTTAATTTAGTTGAATTTGACTATAGATGCTCAGGTCAGGGCCAAAGGGAATTTTAGTGTTTAAATATATTTATTTTTGGAACAACCATGATCTCTAGTTCAAGCCAACAACTTCATCTAGCATTCAACAAAACAGCGATGTGGGCTGGGTGCGATGGCTCACACCTGTAATACTAACACTTTGGGAGGCCGAGGTGGGCGGATCGCTTGAGCTCAGGAGTTCAAGAGCCAGCCTGAGCAATAGAGACCCCCATCTCTACTAAAAATAGAAAAAATTAGCTGGGCATGGTGGCATGCGCCTGTAGTCCCAGCTACTCAGGAGGCTGAGGCAGGAGGATTGCTTGAGCCCAAGAACTTGAGGTTACTGTGAGCTAGGCCAATGCCATGGCACTCGAGCCTGGCCAACAGAGCGAGACTCTGTCTCAAAAAAAAAAAAAAAAAAGTCTATAGGAAAGATATGGGAAATCACAGCAATTGAGAGTCCTCCCCAGTGTATGAGAAAGAGTAGAACTCTGATTCTCCAAGTGTGGTGCCCAGCCATGAACATCAGCACCACCTGGGGGCTTGTTGGAGACGGACATCACAGGCCCTATCCTGTCCAGCTGAATTAGAAGCTCTGGGGAGGGGTCCCAGCAATCTGAGTTTTAACAAGCTTTCCTGGTGATTGTGGTGTGCGCTTACATTTGAGAACCGCTGGATGTTTGGGCTTTCAGATTTAGCCACTGTTGTCTTCACTCCCAAGTGACAATTGCCTATGCAGCTCAATGATTTTTAAATGTGCATTGCCTCAAAATCTCCCTGACTACACCAATATACTTGCTGCTTCATGCACTTTTGGAGATTTTTTTTTTTTGAATTTTTTATTAGCTTCCAGTTCTGTACAGCATAGAAAAATTAGCTGTGCTCAGGTGGGAGCTGTTCAGTAATGTGTTGGTAATAAACACATTAGTTAATCAGCCATGATTTATTAATGATGAATTAATTATACCTGATTGTGCAGTTCAGCTAGCTAAGTGGAGCTTTAAAGGAGTTATTTTATTAATCATCACGATGTTAATTGCAGACACTTACAGAAGGATCGTCAATTAAATATACAACCATATGCAGAGCAAGTTGAGCTGCTGAGACCTGCAAGAATAAAAAATACTCATTTTTAGGGGTACCAAAACAAACTTTATTTTATGCAACGTTAGGGGAATTGACTTGGCAATGTTAATCACTGTACTATTACAATCTTTTCCATAAGGAATTGATCCATACATCAACATCAACACTCCTGTAGTACTCTAATGAGATTCTATTTTTTTTTTTTTGAGACAGAGTCTCACTTTGTTGCCCTGGCTAGAGTGAGTGCCGTGGCGTTAGCCTAGCTCACAGCAACCTCAGACTTCTGGGCTCAAGTGATCCTACTGCCTCAGCCTCCCGAGTAGCTGGGACTACAGGCATGCGCCACCATGCCCGGGTAATTTTTTTTCTATATATTTTTAGCTGTCCAATTAATTTCTTTCTATTTTTGGTAGAGACAGGGTCTCGCTCTTGCTCAGGCTGGTCTCAAACCCCTGAGCTCAAACAATCCGCCCGCCTCGGCCTCCCAGAGTGCTAAGATTACAGGCGTGAGCCACCGCGCCCGGCCGTGAGATTCTAGTAAAGGGGAAGTCTCGTTCAATCATGTTTTCTATTTACACACATGAAAACATCTATAGCAGAGATCATTGGTTGATGGGATGGGACTTAGAGAAGAAAGAGTTAAAAGTCACACACCAGACCTTTGTGCTATATATAGAGCATTGGGTGAGTGGGAGATTGTGAATCCCTAGAGTCCAAGAACACCCCTGTGTGTTGAATCACAATAAGAGGATTTACGGCCTTGTGCCGTTGGAGTAGAGAAAGAAGTTGAGACCGTCCAGTTGAAGGGGCATCAGGTAAAGTCAACGATAGCTAAATAACAGGGAATGTGTTTTCAAATTTGGCTCAAGATAGATTAAAGGCAGTTTATGATATTTTGTTGTTATGAACATTAGTCCTTTGGGGTCATTCAACACCCAAAGTTGCCAGCATCATCCTGGCATGTTGAATTGGAAGATTCTCATTGTGAGTAGTCTAAAGAGGAAGTGCCCACATGCTACCTCTCCCTACAAATCAGGGAGTGGGCATGCTACTCAGGCTCAACCAGATTAGAGATATTGTCCTGGGAATTTGGATCCTCAACAAGGGAAGTGGTACCGTGGAGGTGCCTGGAGGCCATGGTCCTGCAGTGGCAGCTCTGTGGACTGACCTAGGATTCTGACAATTGCAGGAGCTGCTAAGAGTATTGGCTGCAGGAATAATCTTTGTTTAATATTGGTCCAGTAGGTAATAGAGTCAAGTTCGTGTTGTATGAACATAAAATGAATGTGTGGATGATGATGATCATGATGAAGATGGTGATGACAGACTTCAAGATTGTCTTGATTGCACTGGAGTCCGCCATCCTGCACAGTTCATTGGTTTAGGAATGAGCATGTGATACAACTCTGGCCAGTGAGACATGAGGGTAAGTTTTCAGGGCAGGGACCCAAGTGAGGAAAAAGGAGCTGGGCTGGGGTGAAACAGCATTTGGCATGCATAGGTTTACTTAACCCCCCGATTTTCAGGACAGCATCCCTTCCTCATCCGTGCTTCATGCTTTGAGTCTAGAGATCTTCTACTTTATATTCTCCAAGGGAAAAAAAAAACCCAGTTTGTCCCAGGGTGGGACAAGGAAATTGCTCAATGTGTGAAACTGGGCACATATGTATAATATTGTATATATTTTAACGTAAGTATGCAACGTGTATTAACCATCCAGATCAAGAAATAAAATGTTTCGATCACTCTAGAAGGTTTCCTCATGCCCTTTCTCCATAAAACAAAACAAAACAGCCCTCCATCCCTCACTCCCTTAAAAGAATCACTATTCTGACTTCTGTCACCATAAATTACTTTCCTATTCTTGAGCTTCTATAAGTAGATTCATGAAGCATATACTGTTTGGAGTTTGGCTTCTTTCGTTCAACATAATGTTTTTGAGATTTATACATGATGTTGAGTTCATTCTTTTTATTGCTGCATAACATTCCACTGTGTAACTATACTACACTTTGTTTATCATTTGTGTTGTTTCCAATTTTTGGTTATAAGTAAAACCGTTATGAACATTCTTGTACATGTCTTTTGGTAGTCATATATTTACTTACATTATTTACTTTGGATGGCATACCTAGGCATATAATTGGTGATAGGTTTGGTGATTAATGATTGGTAATAGTAATAGGTAATAGTAATAGTAATAGGATTATTATATGTTTAACTTTGATACTGCCAAATGGTTTTTGAATGTAGTTAAATCCATTTACCCTTTTCACCAGTAACATACGAGAGTTCTATTTATTCTACATTCTCACCAACACTTAATAGTGTCCGTCTTTTGAATGTTAGCCAGTCCAGGATAGTGTAGTGCTATCTCATTGTGGTTTTAAATTGCATATCCCAGTGAGTTCTAGTGTTGAACAACCTTGTCATAGGGTTATTGGACATTTGGAGATCTTTTGTGAAAGTGCCTGTTCAAGTTTTGTCCACTTTGTAATTGAGTTGTCTTTTTTTATTAATTCGCTTTTATATTAATTAATATATTTTGGATATGAGTCCTTTGTCAGATGTATGTACTGTAAATATCTTCTCCCAGATCATGGCATGCTTTTTCATTTTCTTAATGATATAATTTAATGACATAAATTAATTTTAATAAATCCTAATTTATCAATTCTATCTTTTTTTTTTTGAGACAGAGTCTCACTGTGTTGCCCAGGCTAGAGTGCTGTGGCTTCAGCCTAGCTCACAGCAACCTCAAGCTCCTGGGCTCAAGCAATCCTTCTGACTCAGCCTCCCGAGTAGCTGGGACTACAGGCATGCGCCACCATGCCCGGCTAATTTTTTCTATATTTTTTTAGTTGTCCAATTAATTTCTTTCTAATTTTAGTAGAGACGGGGTCTCGTTCTTGCTCAGACTGGTTTCGAACTCCTTAGTTCAAACAATCCACCTGCCTCGGCCTCCCAGAGTGCTAGGATTACAGGCGTGAGCCACCGCGCCCGGCCCAATTTTATCTTTTATGGGTAGTGCTTTTTGTGTTCAGTTTAACAAATCTTGGTCTATCACCCAAATATGAAGACTTTCCCCTATGTTTTCTTTTAGACATTTGATTATTTTACTTTTCATATATAGATCTATGATCTACCTCAAACTAATTTTTATGTATGATGTGATATAGTGGTCAGGGGTCATTCTTTTTCCATACAAATAATCAATTGCTTAGGTATCATGTACTGAAAAAAATCACTTTCCCCACTAAATTGCAGTAGTGCTCTTATCTTAAATCAACTGAATATATCCGTGTAGGTGTTGTTCTGGACTTTCTATTCTGTTCCACTGGCCTATTTCTCTGTCTTTGCACCAACACACTGTCTTAATTACTGTAACTTTATAGTCAATTTTGATATCTGAAAGTGTGAAAGTGTAAGTTGGCCAAACGCTGAGGATAATAAATCTTCAAAATCCTCCAGGGGATTTGACATGGACTGCATTGAATCTATAGATCAATTTGAGGAGAGCCGATATCTTAACTAATCTAACTTATCTTAATAATTTAAGTTAATAGATAACTTATCTTAAGATATCTTAACTTAATAGATATCTTAACTAATCTTCATTTGGGGGTACTGTTTTCTGAGCCCCAACACTGTACCAACACTGTATTATACAATGGATGATAATGTATTACTATTGGTACTTATTTCGATGCTCAGATTATCTCTAATTTGGCCAGAGAGAGACTATTCAAGCTGGCTTTGTCCACATCATTCATTGAGCCCTTCCTTGCTTTTTGTCATAATAAGGTATTCCACCTCACCTTGTGTTTTCTATGTGCCAGCCCTGGAATCAGCCATTGCTTCAAGGAGCCCCGATTCCTTCTAGTGCGATATGGCATTTAGAAGCCAGGATCTAGTTGTTAGATCTACTCATTTGTTGGGTGTTGCTGCTGCAGCCTCTCTCAATGGACAGAGTTAGGGAATACATGTTTTATACACACACACATTTATATTTATTTCTATATCTATCTATATATGTTGAAAGCCATGAATTCAGATGAATACCCCCAATTCTAATCCAACATCACCAGCCCTTTCTGCATTTGTAACTCCCTTCGCCATCAGTAAGAATCCTGGTTTCCAGTATCCTTAATATATTATTTGTTCAATCTTCCTATAAATATAGGAATCTCCAATCTGTCTTAATTGTCTTACTTGTCTTAACCAATCTCCCATCTCTCTACCCAATATTCTGCAGGATGCCCTCTTTGCCCTGCTTGGACTCTGATTCTCATTCCAGGCTACGACCATGGCTGCATAGGTCCCTCCTCTCCCGCTTGGATTCTGTCACCCGGGGTCCCCTCTGTATCTGTGTACCACCTTAGGCATAGTCCACCCATTTGTACTGGTTTGTCTCCTTTTTATCTCAGGGCTTTTATTGAGTGCTGAGTGCTTAGTTTTCTCTTCATGTACCTGCTCAGTGTTCCCTCTGTGAATACTAAGTCTTCTTCCTGTCCCCCCAACTCTCACTCCTTGCTTCCCCAAGTGGTAGCTTCTCCCTCCCCATCCTCTGCCTCAAGAAACTGTTTTTGGCATATCCTTCCTGGTATATCCTTCCATACTTTTCTCAATGTTCATATAATAATATATCAGTTTTTATACACACTTGCATACGATTTTTGTTTTGTACGTGTTTGTTTTAAAGTAATGGTGTCATGTTATGTAAACTTATGTGCATTTTCTTTTCTCTGATGTAACAGTCAATTGGTATGGCTCTTTTAGCTCATTCTCTATCTTATTCTTTCTAATGTTTCAACTTTATTCCAAAGTATGGCTGTGCCGCAATTTATTCCGTCAGTCCCCTTAATCCCCTATTGAAAACCTTTTAATGCATTTTTAGATTTTTACCATTGTAAGCTGTACTGTAGAAAGCAGCTGCATTTATTTTGTATTTTATGTCCTGGTACTTTTATTTCTTTAGGATAGATTTGATAGAGATGGATTTCTGATTCGAAGAATGTTCTATTTTTTGTTTTAGTAGATATTGTCAGATAGCTTTCCAAAAAAGGTTGTCGCTGGTCACATTACCGTTAGCACTGTGTCCTTTTCACTACAACCCACCAGAAGATTTGCCAATCTGATAAGTGATAGTTCATTGTTACTTAATTTACATTTATCCGATTAGAGAAATTAAACATCTTTTGATATTCTTACTTGCCATTTGTATTTTCTCTTCTCTAAATTCTCTATTTTTACATTTTGCCTATTTTTTATTGCCTTTAGTTATCAATATACAAAAACACTTGTATATTATGAATAGTAAACTTTTATCTGTCATAGACCTGGAAACATTCTTCCCAATCTTTTGTTTGTATGACTTTTTATCATATAAATGTTAAAGTATCTATGTAGTCAAATATATCTATTATTTCTTTTATAGTAGAGCTTCTGAGTTTTCACTTTTGGTTAGAAAAATCATCCCTACATAATAGGTGGTATATATTATCTCCTAAGTTTTCTTCCAAGATTTTTTTAATGTGTAAGTTTTTACATTCAGTTTTTAAAAAGTCATCTGACATTTCCTTTTGTACATAGAGCTATTTTATTTTCTCCCAGTAGCTAGCCACTTGTGCCAGTAACACAAAATAATCCATTATTTTCCCGCTGAGCTGAAATACCTCTTCTGTAATATATTAAAATTTCTGTGAATTCTATTTCTGGGATTTAAAAATTTTTTGCATTTTTTATTATGAAATATAAATATAGAAAATCACATGAAACATATGCACAGTTCAACAAATAATTTACAGCAAATATCCATGTAACCATCCATGTAACCAAATCAAGAACTAGAACATTACCAGCACCTCAGAAGGCCCCCAGTAATCTTTCTAATCTTCCTGATTAGAAATCTCTTCTTCTAATTCTTCTATTCCTTGGTAGGAGTTCTGAATACAAGTCCTTTGTCAGTCATGAGTGTTACAAATATCGTCTTCTATTCTAGGCCTTGTCTTTTCACTCTATTGTGTCTTTTGATAAACAAATGATGTGGCTGAATTTGCCACTCTTTTTTTCCTTTATAGTTTATGTATTTTGTGTCTTGTTTAAGAATTTTTTTTTTACACTCTTGAATTCCTGAAGACATTCTTTATCATCATTGAAAAACTTTACAGTTTTCCCTTTCGTATTGAGGTCTTCATCTGCCGTGTGTGTGGTGTGAAGGAGGGGTACAGCTTCATTTTTTTCTATACGGATAACTAGTTGGCTCACAGCCGTTTATTGAAAAGTCCATGTTTTCCCTGACCTGGAGTGCCACCACCCTCAGAAGTCCAGTATCCAGGTGTGACTGGCTGTTTGTGAGCTTTCTATTTTGTTGAATGCACCATTTGTTTTTCCTATGCCAATACTGCACTGTCTTATTTTTTTCTACTAAACATTTTAATTTTTTTTTTTTTTGAGATAGGGTCTTGCTCTGCTGCTGCCCAGGCTGGAGTGCAGTGGTGCAATCACAGTTCACTGCAGCCTGGAAATCCTGGGTTTGGGTGATCCTCCTGCCTCAGTCTCCTGAGTAGCTAGGACTATGGATGGGCACCACCAAGCCTGGCTAATTTTTAAAATTTTTTTGTAGAGACAGGGTCTTGCTATGTTGCTCAGTCTGGTTATGAACTCCTGACCTCAAACAATCCTCCTGCCTCAGCCTCCCAAAGTGCTGGGATTACAGGGCTCAGTCACTGCACCTGGCCAAACATTTAAACCTTTATTAAACAAATTTTGCCATACAATTTCCCAGAATTTATTTAATTTTATAATTGTTTCAAAATAGTTAATACAAACACTTGGTAAAAGATTCAAGTAATGCAAAAATATGTAGTGTGATAACTAAGTCTCCCTCCCACCTCTGGTCCCTGGTCTACCAGTCCCTTCCTCAGGGGTAATCACTTTTGCAAATTTGTATTCTCATCATATTTATGCATGTACAAATGTATCGATGTGGGTGTGTTTGTGTATGTACATATGACTGTGTATATACATACGTCTTACACTAGGGTAGCTTACTCATCACACTGTTCTGCCTGTTAATTTTAAAAATTTGATGTATATTTGGGCAATCATTATTATCCCCACTTTATAGATGGGGAAAGCAATGCTCAGAAAGAAAATTGACTTGCTTAAGGTTACTCAGCTAGTAAGGTTGCAGGTTTGGATTCAAGACCAGGCTATGTGGCAGGGTGCAATGGCTCCAGCCTGTAATCCCAGCACTTTGGGAGGCTGAGGCGGGAGGATCCCTTGAAGCCAGGAGTTTGAGACCAGCCTGGGCAACATAATAAGACCCTGTCTCTGCAAAAAATAGAAAAATTAGCCAGATGTGGTGGCATGTGCCTGTAGTCCTAGCTACTTGGGAGGCTGAGGTAGGAAGATGGCTAGAGCCTAGGAGTTTGAGATTGCAGTGAGCTACGATGATGCCACTGCACTCTAGCCCAGGCAACAGAGAGAGAGATCCTGTCTCAACAAACAAGCAAGCAAAACCAGACCATGTGACTGTAAGTCTAATGCCCTTTTCACATTTCAAGGCTTCACCCCTAGAGCATTGTTCTGGTTACTATTCTGTGCAACAAATTACCCCCAAAATTTAGAGGCTTGAAACAATCACTCATTATGCTCACTGATTCTGTGGTTCAGGAGTTTGCACAGGACATGATGGTGAAGACTCGTCTCTACTCTGCTTGGTTTCAGCTAGGACGGGTCAAAGGCAGAAGTTGTAGTCATCTGAGGGCCTATTTGCACACATTTGGAGCCCATGTTGGGAACACCAAAACAGCTGGGAGCTGGAACAATTGGAGTTCCTTGGACACCTTTCTGTACCTCTAAATGATCTCTCCATATGATGTTTCCCTCATGGTGGGTTTAGCTGGACTTCCTCCCTATTGACTGGGCTCCTAGGGCATGTGCCCCAAGGGAGCTGAGTGGAAGCTATGTCACCTTTTATGACCTAGACTCACACAGTTTTGCTTCTGCTACATTCTATTGGTCAAGGCCTGGCTGGTCTGAAGGTGGTGAGTTATCTCACTTGATTGTTCACAATCAATTACAGATTGAACTCCTTGTTCTACTACTTTCCCCTCTCCTTACTACTGCACTTGACTAGTATTAAAAAAAAAAAAAAAGGCATTTACAAAGTTCTGTCCAGTCTCAAGGATCAGGAAAACAAATCTCACCTCTTGATGGAAAAGTGTCAATATCACATTGTAAGAGAAGCATATAGGATGAGGTATATTCAACTGCAGTCACCTTTGAAAAATATAATTTTCCATATGAGAGTTTTGGGAATTTCTCATATTCTTGGGAAAATTGGGGCATAACTGGTTAGCAGGAACAGGGAATATGTTTGTTTAAAAGAGGAAAACTTGATGTAAATCCCGAACTTTTTTTTTTATGGAGCAAAGACAACTCCTGTTATTGAATCATCATCACCAAACATATGGGTGTGCTTACAGATCATCATCAAAGGCTTTTGAAAATGTTCTTAGACTATTGAACTGGAAGACACTTTCAAGGAATCAGAAACATTTAAGTGTCAGCTTTCAAGGACTTTGTGGGCTCTCAAGCTTGCTCTGCAAATTAGACGGACCAAACTGGATCTGTTCCGCAGTCCTGCATCGTTCATAGGATGAGAGTGTTCCTTGGCTACCCCTTTTGGGGTACTGACTTGTGGTCACTGTTTTCTGATGCTGCCAAATACTTCTGGGGTAAGGCCAGAGTGGCCACTGTCAGGGATGCATGGTCTATGACTTTGCGTAACAGCCAGTTGAGGTTATCACAATACCTTTGGGCCAGATTATTTTAAGTTACAATAGACAGTTTGTGAATTTCATCAACCAACTGGAGGCTCTCTAGCTAAAACCATGATTTCAGCACAACAGAAAAGAAGAGGTAAGTTAAAAGTGAACACCTGTTCTTCTAAAATTGCTCTACTGCAGGTACCAGCCCTAGAGAGTTGGCAGATGGTTTTGTGTTTCTAAGGCTGACCTTAGCAGCCCTTCATCAATCTTGAGCTGATTGATTCTCAGGAAAAAGGAGACTCCAGCTTCCCAGGGTACCCAAGACACCTTTGATTTAGTTCCTATCTGAAGACCAATTAATTAGCCCACACTGATACTTTCAAGTTTTTCTAACAAAGCTCAGAAATACTGGGCACAGCCTTGCTGGAAAAGCTTTTTACTAGCTCATTAATTACTGTCATCCCAGACATGGATACTCCTGAAAGATAAAGGAAAAAAGCATCATTCTGCACCAGGGAAGATGGGTGATCTCCGATGCCTACAGCTATCTGTGGTATGATTCCTGCAGCCACAGGGCTCCCTGTATTTAAAAACTTCCACCTCCAGGACTGAAGCTATCATCTGCTTCTCCCATTGCATCTTTACTCATGGCTGCCAAGGGGAGCTTGGTAATCTTGAGAGAATTTGCCGCTTAGCTATCTGGCACTTTTTATTTTGTAAATCCAGAAGTTCTACTTAAGTTATTTTTCTTTTAAACTCAAACGGGATGGAGGTGGTTTTTTAGGACACTGAAGTAATTATCCTCTGGTTGATTTATCTGGGGACCTTTTTGATTCTTCTCCCTCACATGAGGGTCTTCTGCCTCTTACTTGGCCCCATTTCTATCCTCTCCACTCGATCTTTGCTCTCCAGCGAGGGCTAAACTGGGAAGAGTCAGGGCTGGATCTGGGGATGTGTCGTTGATGTGATGAGAGGTGATTAAGGAGAAGTAATAGAACAGTAGACACACTTTTAAAGATTAGCTTCTCTATGGCTCTTCTCTGTTAAGAGGATAGCCAAAAGTTGACTTTTGTTATTAAGAACTTTCTCCCCATGATAGATGCTAATTATTGGTAGTGCATGCATTAATTTATTTATTATGGAAAATTTCAGATGTAAATACTGTACTTACCCCCCTCCCCCCATGTACCCATCATGCAGTTTCAACCCTTACCAACTCACCAACTCATGACCAATTTTGTTTCACATATGCCCCCTAACTCGGGCGTTCTGCCACTCCACGTTTGGGCTCACCCTGCAACCTCTTTTCCTTAGCTAACATGCCCAGAAGGAGGTGACCTGGGTGTGGTGGACTCCTTCTGGCCTGTCTTCCACTCCACTCATGAGGACCAAGGCTTGAGAACACCTCCAGTGTCACACACTATTAAACTTGATGGGGAAACGCCAGGCGTCCTGGTGGCAGGCAGGACAAAAGGACAGCTGTGCTGGGCTGCCCACTAATTAGGGCATCTTTGGAGGCTGTTCTCCAATTCTCAATTAATTTTTAGCAGAGCTTTAATTATGCCACCAACAGTCCTCACTTGAACAATTGCAGGCTCTCCGGCTAGAGGGAAAAAGAGTGATTGATTGGATTTGCATAACCATTTACCCTAATTAGAATGTCAAAAGTTGGTGGCGAAGAGGCCTAGTTGTGCTGTGACTTAGGATCATTTTAATTTAGTGCAATTTCCCGTTATTAAACTGTCTTCTTTGCACCTCCTGTCCTCTTTCCTTCTAAATGGTTGCAGCAAAACCAAAACTGAAGCAATTAGTAACTTGCTTGTTAGGCTGAACTCCTGAAAAAGACTATGAGGTTTCTTTCCTTTATCCAAACCATGATTTTAGTTTCCATCTAAATTTATAATTGCATGGATATTTAGATTTAGCACCGGTAATTTAGGCAGACACTTGGCCTTGCATTTAGAAGCCTACTCTTTTGCTGTGTGTGAGCTTGTGTGTGTCTAAGTGGGTAGTATCATCTTCAGGTTGTCCTATGAGAAAAAATAGTCACTTCAGAATAGTCACTTTTATTTCAATGTTTGAACATAAGGGTTAGTGTGTAATAAAAATGAATTGTAAGATATACTCATTAATAGATACTATTATTTTAAATAATTTGTAAAGCTTCCATGACAAACGTCTGGACTAGAAGATTTGAAAGTCCAAAGGGATTTGAGAATAAGCAGAATTCCAGGTTTTAGGCATAAAACCCTCCTGACCCATTAGAGGCTGTTTAAGCACGCATCGGTGATTTCTGGATCTGGCTGGCGAGCTACTTACCCAGGTCCTAGTTAAATCAGGCATCCTCTGTCACCTCCCCCCACCCTCCACCCTCATTCCCTTTTAGCAGCAGGAGGCCAGCTATTTAATGAGTTGGAAGTGGGAGCGTCTGTAATCTCCTGGGGATGGCTTCGGCCCCAGGGTTGGATAAGAGGGTGAATCCAATGCTGGGGCGTGGCTGGCCTCTTTCCTGCAACATATGGGAACCCACCACGCCTTCAGCCCAAGTTCCAGCAGCAAGCATTAGTGGAGAGGCCTTCCCTACTGGGAACACACCCTGCAAAGCCAAGGGCAGGCGGCGTCACTGCTAGAGGTCAAGGCAGTTCTTAGACCAAACAGCATCTGGCGAACTGTGCCAATTGGAAATCAATGGCCCTCCCTGGGTGGGTTTAATTTTATGGTCTTTTGCACAAACTTTACAGCCCCCAATGGGCAGGGCAGAGCCCAGAGCATCCTCCCAGGATTGTTCCAATGGAGTCTGATGTCTTCGGAGCACATCGATAAGCTGAAGAGTCTGTTTACTAGAGGCGAGTGCTGGAGCCCAGCTGTCATGCTAAGACAGACTAATGGTGATGTTGGCCATTATTTATCCAGGGCCTGAAGTTTGACCATCAGTGCAATATGTGTAAGCCCCAAACGCCTTACCGCACTGTCTGTAGCCTGAGGGAGATGTGTAGGTTCCTCTGAATGTAGCAATATCAGTTCATTATGTTCAACGTGCCAACTCCATGTTAAGTAAGCCAGTTTTCTTTACACAAAATTTCACATAAGATTTTATAGTAGTTGCATAAGATTTTCTTTACATAAGACTTTAGCAGCTAAGAGGTTGTGTCTCATAGTCAGACAAATCCCGGTTCCACCACTCACCAGTTAAAGGACCTTGGGGCAAGTTTCTTAACTTTACTGGGCCTCATTTTCCTCATCTGTGAAATGGGGGCAATAATAGTACCTACCACACTGAGATGCTGAGAGAATGAAACAAGATAACGTACCGAAAGGGCTTAGTATAACACCTGACATACTCATGCACTTTTGATAAATCTTGGGTGTTAAAAATGACAATAAAGATGATAATGACAAGTCCAATCAAATACGAGCAGAATAGGCATGTTAAAACAGGCAGGAAGAGTGGACCTGAATAAATAACACTAGTTTTAAAATCTTAATTTTTAACATTCTTACCATTGAACTCATAGTCTTAAAGTTGAATGGGAATTCTTTACCTTGCTCATTTCTCCCTCGCTCTGATTCGTCAATCTTTCTTGTTTTTCGTCCAAGAGATGAGGATTCAGACATCACGTTATATTTTGATTCACCCTGCAATGAATGGGTTATGGCTTTGGAAGCGCTTCATGCCAATCCCCTGGTCCTATCAGAAGGAGAACTCAGGAACCTGGCAGCAGTCATGGCAATGGCTTCTGTCATGTTTCCCAGATGATTCCCAGGAGAGAGAGATGGATTTCCAGGAGAGAGATGGGTAGTCAAGATCACGTGATGACTCACATGGGAGAAAAGCTTTTATGTAGCTGGGGACGGGGTTGCTTTCTTCAGTGCCCGACGCCGATGGAGTATGGGCTGCCTGGCCATACGTACCCCAAGCTCTCCTCTGCCCCATCAGAGGCAGGTTCATTGCAATGGACACTGAGAGAACAGGAGCAAAGAGCCCTGCCTCTGGGCGCGGCTGCGTGAGGAGGACGGGAGAGGAAGGGCCAATTCTACCAGATGAGTAGAGAGCAGTGGCAGATGGGAGAACTGTGCTACAAGCCAGAGCCGCAGCTTCTGTAAGACGCTTGATTACTTTGTTTTCTTAATCTATAGCTTCAGCGGGGTCCCACGATTGGGGCAGATGAATGGGTCCTTCTTTCTCCAGTAGACGCAAACTTCAGTGCCTTCTGGCTCACAACTGATCTCCCAGTGACCACGTGGCTGCTCCCTGTCTTGTTCCCTGGCCAAAGCTGGAAACACCTGACAAGCTGACATACGAAATTCTTTCTCCTTGGTATTTGAAAACTTGACTGGAATAGATAAGTGGGTTGGAGCAGAGTCATCTGTGACAATGCTCCACGGCCAGGTGCAATAGCTGTTAAGGTCCCAGGTCACCTTTATTTATATCTTGACAGAGAATTGGTTGTTTCGGCTTCATTTGATTTAGTGAGCTACTCCTAGTATCTTTCTCATAAATCCCCTTTTTGTTTAAATTAACTAGAGGCTGGTTCTGTTTCCTTTTTTCTTGCTTGCTTCTGAAAGAAGCTTAAGTGATACGATTTCCTACTGAAAACTTAAAAAAAAAAGGGAGTGGAGGTGAGTTTTGTACAGTAGGCTTGTCAAGTTTGCAAGTGATTTATCTCAAAACTTCTGGATTCCCCAATCTTGAGAATATCATCATAACATAAAATTTCCCCCATAAAAGGTATCCGAGCTATACTGCACAAGAGGCAGAAGGCTGTATGGAGACATGCACGCCAGTGGGTAGCCAGTTGGACCCGTTCCTCCGCTAAATGATTTGTGTCTACATCTGGCTACCTGAGATTCAAATTTGTGCCTACAGAAAACGATCATCAAGTGGGCTTCCTCGAGAATAGGTGTCACTGGAGTATTAATTCTTCATTGCATCTGAAAAAAGTCTCCAGGCTCTTCTGAGCTGCACAAACTTGTACAGCTAAGGACATTTTTATCCTTCATGAACTATATAATATTATGTTCAGTGATGAGCTGGAATATGGTTTCGGCTATGCTAACCGTACAGTGAAGCAGGCCACGGCTTTCCTACAGTTATCGCCGGAAATGGCTTCTTCCGTAATATCCATCATTCTAATTCATGCTTGAGCACTGATTCAGACTTGGAAGGCTCTGGCCTCATCTTCTCCAAAAGGCTTCCTTTGAGGATCTCAATGTGAGGCTGGATCCGTTAATCTGTGACAAGTCTGAAGCTGGGCAAAATCCCTCAACAAGAGGTCAAAATCTTTCTCCCAGCTCCCTCAAACAGGGAGACTTTCCATATGACATCACCCAGGGCGGGGTAACTTTGTGCAGAGCTAAAGACACAAGTGCCCGACGTACAGCTGCCCTTGGTACAACCCATCCTCACTTCTGCACGAGTTAGCATTAGTGGCATTGCTTTAGCTCATGATAGACATCATCCCATCCACCAAAACCTCCTCTAAGCTTCCTGGAGTTTGCATGCTTCCATGCATGGATTAGCAGTTACGACCTTCTTGTGGGGCTCCCTCTTTGAGGACTCTTGCACTTTACAATTATCTCTCTTAGTCTCCTGTTTTTTCTCCATTCCTACCCCAGCACACATGCCAGGTAACAACTGAACTAGGATGAGGCCACAGGGCAGCAGCTAGGTGTGTCTCCAGACAGATCTTGGGTAAAATTGGAAAAGGGTTGGGTTAATGTCTGAGGCAGACTCTGTGAGGTCGACTGAGTGTAAGCGGGTCACCTCCTTGACCCCAAGGCACTGATGGTGATCACCAGTGTCTGAACAGACACACTGGTCCCGTTCTGGATTCTGTCCCCATTTCTGAAGCATCACCAAATAGAACCTTGAAATGGAAATTTTCTTCTGACTGATTTCTTTCTAATTTCAGGAGCCCAGATGATGGATATCAACTCATTCTCCCCCTTGTCCCGAGACACAATTTTTCAACTTTATATAACAAAGAATTTCAAGCAGAGAGAATAGTATAATGAATCACAATATGCCCATAAACAGCTTCAGCAATTATTATTATTATTATTTTTTGAGACAGAGTCTCACTCTATTGCCCTGACTAGAGTGAGTGCCTTGGCTTTTGCCTAGCTCATAGCAACCTCAAACTCCTGGGCTCAAGCGATCCTACTGCCTCAGCCTCCCGAGTAGCTGGGACTGCAGGCATGTGCCACCATGCCCGGCTAATTTTTTTTTTTTCCCTATATATTTTTAGTTGTCCAGATAATTTCTTTCTATTTTTTTTAGTAGAGATGGGGTCTCACTCTTGCTCAGGCTGGTCTTGAACTCCTGAGCTCAAACAATCCACCCGCCTCGGCCTCCCAGAGTGCTAGGATTACAGGTGTGAGCCACCGCGCATGCCCTAGCTTCAGCAATTATTAATGCTAGGCAATCTTTTTTTTTTTTTTTGAGACAAAGTCTCACTGTGTTGCCCGGGCTAGAGTGCCGTGGCGTCATCCTAGCTCACAGCAACCTCAAACTCCTGGGCTCAAGCATCCTCCTCAGCCTCCCGAGTAGCTGGGACTACAGGCATGTGCCACCATGCCCGGCTAATTTTTTTCTATATATTTTTAGCTGTCCAATTAATTTCTTTCTAATTTTAGTAGAGATGGGGTCTCGCTCTTGCTCAGGCTGGTTTCGAACTCCTGAGCTCAAATAATCCACCCGCCTTAGCCTCCCAGAGTGCTAGGATTACAGGTGTGAGCCACCGCGCCCGGCCAACTCTAGGCAATATTGCTTCACCTTTACCTCCATCTATTTCCCCCTGCCCTGGGTTGTTATTATTATTATTATTAATATTCTTTTAGAGATAAGATCCCTCTCTGTCACCCAGGCTGGAGTGCAGTGGTGCTATCATAGCTCACTGCAGCCTTGAACTCCTGAGCTTAAGTGATCCTCCTGCCTCAGCCTCCTGAGCAGCTGGGACTATAGGTACGAGCTACTACACCCAGCTAATTTTTTATTTATATTTTTTTTAGAGATGAGGTCTCATTGTATTGCCCAGACTGCTTTCAAACTGCTTGCCTCAAGCAATCCTCCTGCCTTGGCCTCCCAAAGTGCTAGCATTACAGGTGTGAGCCACTGTGCTCACCTGCCCTGGGTTATTTTAAAGCAAATTCCACACAATACTGTATATGCTTTCACTTATATTTCAGTATGTATCTCTAAATATAAGGCCTTAAACAATGTGATCATATCTTTATTACACCTAAAATAATTGGTAATGCTTCTTCCTTGTTACCAAGTACTCAGTGCTCAAATTTCCCTGACTGCTTAAAAAATATTTTTGGAGTTGATCTATATGAATCAGGATCCAAACAAGATCTACGCATTGCATTTTTTTGACTGATATGGTTCTAGTCTCTTATTCTAATTCTACAGATTCCTCCTCCTTTTTTTTTCAATGCAGTATATTTGTTGAAGAAACCAGTCAATTGTCCTACTGAGTTTCTCAATTCTGGAGTTGCTGATTGCCTCCCCAGGGTCACTGTTAACATGATTCTCCGTCCCTTGAATTTCATGTAAATTCATTGTTAGATATGAAGGTCT
This sequence comes from Avahi laniger, assembly GCA_963575035.1. NCBI lineage: Eukaryota > Metazoa > Chordata > Mammalia > Primates > Indriidae > Avahi > Avahi laniger. The sequence continues at coordinate 28,610 of CAUYSK010069887.1, forward strand.
AATAAGATTCAGGTTCAGTTTTTTAGTATGTGTACTAGGTGCTGTGTTTTTCCATCAGGAGTCACACAATTCTGATTCTGTCTGTTTCTCTCTTTAGTGGGTTAACTGAACAATGAGAAGAGCAATATAGCAGAGGCGGGTTCCTCACGGACAGGTCTCTACCACCAGGCCTCGGGCAATAAACTGTGGGGTAGCCCAGAGTTTGAATCTGACCTCGCCACCCATGCCCTTCTCTGCATCGGCGCCGCCTTCCTTTCCTGGGTTCCTGTATATGCAGCCAGACTCTGGGCTGCCTGCTGATTGGGTTCAGGGCACGCTCCCTCAGAATATTCGAGAAAACAGCAGAAGCAGGAAGATCAATCTCTCCTTTCCACTGCTCTTCCCCCCTGAAGCAGGTTGAAAGACCCTCACTCAAGAGGTGCCTACCCTGTAATTGAAGGAAAGGAACATCCTCTTCTCTGAAGACACAGGGAAGAACAAACAGGCCTTGCTAAGTACCCCCCCACCCCCGTTTATCCCCCTTAGATCATAACCCCTTTGTGCAATCACACTTCTCCACAGCTATCCAGTTTTTCTTCACACCTAGCATAAAAAATCCACAGGTTTACCTGTTTCTTCAATTCCTCGTGAGGACTCCCACGTCACATAAAACTTACATTACACGAATTTGTGTGCTTTTCTCTTGTTAATCTATCTTTTGTAATAGGGGCCTTGGCCACGAGCCTAGGATGGGTGAGGAAGAAAAATCTTTCCCTCCCTTGCTCTGCCAGCTGAGCTGTGGGCCTCTCACTCTCCTCCTTGCTGACCAGTTCTGTCCCTGAAAGTCCCCCTAGCCCCAGTGTGCCTCCCCAGCACAGCCACCTCACCCTCGGCACCACCCAGAGAATTTGCACGCTCACAAGTAACTTTGTAAGTGAAATCTTTAGGGTTCAAAAGAACAACCAGAATGTAGGGAAAAGGGGGTTAGTTCTTTAATTTCAAGATAGCAAGTTAAAAACCTTTGAGTATAAAGATATACAGATTTTTTCTTAATTAACCATTAAAATTTTTTAAGACAGCTTTCTCTTTAATGTCAGGTGATAGATTCAGCTTACCTTTTTCCAAACATGTTTTTTGTGGGCACTACTCTCTGGCTATCCTCTGAGATGAAGAGATTTCATGGCCACACAAGTTTGGGAAATGCTGCATAGCCTGTCCTGTGGATTCTGTGTCCATGGATTCGACCAACCAAGGATCAAAAATATTTGAGAAAAAAGGGCCAGGTGTGGTGGCTTACACCTGTAATCCCAGCACTTTGGGAGGTCGAGGCAGGAGGATCGCTTGAGGCCAGGAGTTTAAGACTAGACTGAACAATGTAGTGACTCTATCTCTACAAAAAAAATAAGAAAAATTAGCTGGGCATGGTAGCATGCACCTGTAGTCTTAGCTATTCGGAGGCCTAGGTGGGAGGATCATTTGAGCCCAGGAGTTTGAGGCTGCAGTGAGCTATGATTGTGCCCCTGCATTCTATCCTGGGTGACAGAGACCATGTCTCTGAAAAAATAATTTTAAAAAATTTTGAGGAAAAAAATTGTGTCTGTACTGAACAGGCACAGACTTTTTTCTTGTCATTATTCCCTGATCAATATAGTATAATAATTATTTACACAGCATTTACATCATGTTACTATTATAAGTAATCTAGTAATGATTTAAAGTACATAGGAGGATGTGGATAGTTATATGCAGATACCACACTGTTTTATATCATGGACTTGAGCATCTGTGGATTCTGGTATCTTGGGAGGTCCTGGAACCAATCCCCCATGGAAATTGAGGGATGACTGTATGGCTTTATCTAAGTCAGAATTTTCTTTTCTTTATTGAAGGGCAATAGTTTCAGGACACACTTTGGGAAGCTCACTTCAGAGAACCAACAAAGCTGATTTGGATAAAGTAAGGGACAAGGAGATTTGGGGTTCCAGCCAGCACTCTGATACCTCTGACCCACTTGAGTCTGGGGACACTCGGGGGATCTAACTGGTAAGAAGTTGGTATAATGGGCTACAGAAAACTCATGTTCCTGGGGTGTTTCTTGGCTTAAAGTAGTCAAGTATACAAGCCAACTTTGGCTTCCATCCTAGATGACTCCTGGGTTCCACATACCACCAATGTTACCTGGAACCCAACTCGGTGTTCATCAATTAGTAGAAAAGCAAGCTTGCTAAGGTGAATCAAGTGACCTAGAGTGACAAATTATATGGCATCCCAATTTTGGATTCCACTTAGAGATAGCCTAGGACTCTGGCACAGACGTCTGGCGAGTGAGCTTTGATATCTTTCTGTCCCCCTGAGTGGAGGTCAGTAGGAGGCTGGGGCATAGCTAGAGTCAAGAACAACGGGGAGAAGGGATGGGAACATGAGCTAAAACTCAAAAGACTCCGTTGTCTGGACATTTAGAATAACTTGTTCAGCCAAGCTGTTGAAATTGCACAAGGAAACAAAAAAAGCAAAACCAACTAAAATAAACAGAAAACCGCTTTCCCCTGGGGCAGGGAGACGGCTTCAGCGGCTGGCCTGGGCCGGCGAAGCCTCTGGGCTTTTACTCTGAGCTGACTCAGGTACTGCCTGAAACCTGGATTGTAATGAGAGCCACCCTTTGGGGAAGGAAGCCACCTGCTCTCTGCGAAACAGCGAATGCCACAATTTCAGAGCAAAAACAAAAGCAGCAGGTCTGTTGCCATTGCTTTTGGAGGACATGATTTCCCCCAAAAAAGGGCCGTTAGCAGGAGGAAAAAGAGCTGTGTTCCTAGTGGAACGGTGTCTTCTCTCCCTCTGCATGTGGGTCCCTCCATCTGCCTGCTTCCCTTTCTCTCCTCCTTCCCTTCCTCCTTTCAACAATATTTCTTGAGCATCTGCTGTGTACTAGAGACAACTCTAGGTGCGGGGGATACAGCTAGGAACAGTACAGAGCAAGCCCCTGAATTCCGGGAGTTTTCAAACAAACGACTAAGAAAATAAAACCTCAGCTAGGACAGGAGCTGAAAGACACAGGGGAGCCAGCCAGGGAAGAATGGGGGAAACTGCATTTGGGGCTGAGCGAGCAACCAATGCAGAGACCCCACGTGGGGGGCGGGGGGTGCGCTTGGGCAGTGGCAGAGGAGTGGCAGCCCTGAGAGGGGGCGGCAGTAAGAGGGGGTGTCAGAGAGGTGGGCCCCCCAGCTGAGATCCCTCTTCCTCCAGAGCCCAGTAGAACCTGCTTGCTCTGACGTTCTAATGCTCCTAATTTGCACTGCCTCATACCTAGGACAGTGGACCCAACTTTTCCGATCACACACGTTCCTATCAGAAAAAAAAAGCATCGGTTTATACTCACATATAAATATATGTGTTTGTTCATTATAAAACACATCCCAAGATAGAAATGAAAAGGATGAGGTAAAATAAATATTAGTAAAATTTCTAATCTTTTCCCATACCCTAATGGACTGTCTTGTGTGCCTCTTGGGGAGAAAGACCCTGGTTTACTGCTTGGGGGAGTTTTTAATGTGCGTTCGAGCTCATCTGCATAACTGGATTGTGAATTCCAACAGGCTAAAGGCTGTCTTATCTCTGATGTCGCCTGGCACAGGGCTGAACAGACAGAAACGGTAATTACTATTTAATCCCGGTGGACACACAGACAACGGGGCGCTGGTGTGGACAGTCTGCACAGGGAGGCAGGCATAGGTCCTGTGGCCTCACCGTGGCCGGGGTGAAACATTCCTTGTTTCGGTCAGGGTTCAGTCAGGAAAGCAGAGCCACTATGCGTGCGGTGGAAGAAGGAATTTATTATAAATATGAGGCCTTATTTGGGGGAGGAACTGAGGACATAAGGTCCAAAAAACATTGCCAAAGGGTTGGAGAATGGTCACTAAGCAGCCCTGGCGTGGGCGAATGAGTCAGAGCTTGCAGGGGAGCCTGAAGCCAGGCGTGCCGGCTGCCGAAGGGAGACTGGGCAGGGCGGCTGGCGTGGAGGTCGAGGTCCCTGTGGCTACCACGTCTGCGAGTTCGCGTGAAGCGCCTGGCAGTGGGCGTGGGGCCGCTGTAGGTCAGCAGGGCCAGCAATCAGAGTGTGCTGGACATGGAATAGAGGGAACAAGGACAACTGGGACCCAGTGGCACCTCTTTGACTCTCGAGGCCTCCAGCCTGCGATCGTCTTCACAGCATGATGGCTTCTGCCTCCCAAAGCTCATGCAGCTTCACTTTTGCCCAACTCAAATCTGGGACCACAGAGGGCAGGGCATCCTGAGAAATGTAGCTTCCAGCCTAAGTTCACCACAGAACAACCCAGCATATCCTTAAGACCGATTCCTTTTGTTCAGGAGCTACACTCTCTCATGAAGCAACGTCATGTTTACTGATCCTGTCTTCTCAAATACCTCAGTACCAGGAAGGAAGGGCCCTAGATGGTGGATGCAAATATTTCAATCACTGGAAAAGTAGAGCATGCCCTGAAAATTAGCACTTTTAAATATGTGTCTGCAACTAAAACTGAACCTCAAACTATAATGAAATCACTAAATATACTACCAGTAAAGGCTTTCCCTGAGTAGACTTTTGGCTTCTATCTGTGACATTTCAAGCTCAGATTGCTCTAATAATATCAAAGACAAAATAAATTCCTTTGAATTTTCTCTCCTTTCCCTGTCCCTGCTTACCCTATGGCAGTGGTCCCTTTTTGACACCAGGGACTGGTTTCATGGAAGACAATTTTTCCACGGACCTGAGGGTGGGGTGGTGGCGGGGGATGGTTTCAGGATGATTCCAGTGCGTTACGTTTATTGTGCAGTCAGACTTCTCTGCTAACGATAATCTGTATTTGCAGCTGCTCCCCAGTGCTAGCATCACCACCTCAGCTCTGCTCCGCCTCAGATCATCAGGCATTAGATTCTCATAAGGAGCACACAACCTAGGTCCCTCGCATGCACAGTTCATAGTAGGATTCGCGCTTCTGTGAGAATCTAATGCTGCCACTGATCTGCCAGGAGGTGGAGCTTATGCAGCGATGTGAGTGATGGGGAGCGGCTGTAAACACAGATGAAGCTTTGCTCGCTTGTCCACCGCTCACCTCCCGCTATGTGGCCCAGTTCCTAACAGGCCACAGACTGGTACCAGTCCACAGCCCCAGGCTTGGGGACCGCAGCCTTATGGTACAAGCACTGAAGAACAGAAAAATGAGCAGAAGAAGGGGGTGGCTATTCTACACCTTGGGTAATCACAGCAAGTCATTTTGTTTTTTTTAAACAAGCACCTATATTGCATTTAATTATAAGCTAGGCATAGATCTAAGTGCTTTACAAAAAGAAACTAATGTAATCCTATTCTATGAAATTGAGTCTACATATTACTAGCCCTCTTTTACATACAAGGTAAGAGGCACAGAGAGGTTAAGCAAGGTGCCCAAGATCACACAGCTAGAATTGATATCATGATTTTAACTGTATATTTATGTGTAAAAATTTAAAAATTATTTATTAAATTCTAAACCCGCAGAAACTGATGAGTTCATTTTCATTAACATTTATAAAAACTATTCAGAAAACTATTCAGAGCTCTGATTTAAAGGGTGACTATCTTAGAGATCAAGCAGAGTCCTTTACAGGTACAGGCTTAATGCTCACTACCGCCCGAGAGGTAGGTGTTATGATTCCGCTGTGGAGATGGACAAACAGAACTGATTTGTGTAAGACCACACAGCTCAGCTAGTTGATGGGAGTTTCAGGATTCAAAACTGACTCCAAAGATGTTGGTTTTTTCCCAGCCCAAATGCTTACAGGACTCTACGATCCACTAGCAAGAAAAGTGAAGGCAGAGTCCAAACCACATAAGTCAGTCTGGCTCATGGTGTCTAGAAACTAAAAGTGCCTTGCTGGAATTCTCAAGCAGTGCCAAGTGACTGGGGCTTGGAGAGTCACCTGGGGCCCTTTGATGAGCCTGTACTTTCTGGTAAGTGATCACTTCTGGGGTTTGGGATAGGGAGCTTCATTGTTGCCATCTTTCTCTTGACCCCATTATTAGCCTCTGTCCCTTCTCAGTTTCTGCTCTCGACTGAGTTTTCTCTTTCCTGGCCCTTTGAGTGGCAGGATGCAGAGGTCCAAGACTTGGCCTCTCCCTTCCTTTCTCTAAGCATATAAATCCTTTCGTGGGGTTTTCTATGTCTAGTAACTACATAGCACATTATAAAGGTATAAGAACTCTTACTACCTTGCACTTCTGGTCTTCAATAGAACAAATGTGGACCTCAAGTTCATTGTTCTTTTGTCTTTTTCTGGCTTTCTTCTTAGTCTCTCTGGGACCCACATTCCCCTAATTACCACTCTCTCCATAAGGAAGCCCCAGGCTTCCATTTCCATATTTTTTCTGTAAATTTCAGAATGGATATTTTTTGCTGAGTGTTATCCTCCCTCTCTTTTAATTGTGTATTCTTTTGAGAACCTCCATTTAAAAAATTAAACACAGTTTTGGATAATAAAGTAATGTTTACCCTTGAACCTATTCTACACATTTTATGCAATAATTTCAAGCCATTGATCTTTTACCTCTAAAATGATATTTTTCCTATTTTTCTACTCCTTGTACATGTGTAAGCTCCTTTTCCCCGGCCCCACCCCTAACTCCCACCATCTCCATATCTCCACCTGCCAGTTTTGATTTCTGACTGACCATCAGGTATACAGTAACTGCCAATCCAACTGGTAGGATTATGCCCTCAATATAGAAACATAGTGGAAGTTGGTCTGACATATATGTTCTTCTGGTCTAAAATTGCTATGGATTTGTTTTTTGAGAAGAGAGAACCCATTCTGCTTTGAAAATGTGGCAATAGCTCATGTTCTCTACAGGTGAGGGAATGCAAATCATTCATATGAGTTACTCATTAGGAATGTGCTCATTCTGATCAGTATCTATCTACTAGTTATCTAATTTATTGTTCTAGTCATTCATGCTGGGTTATTTATTGAGTACTTACTATTTCTAGTGTCCAGTGAGCTAGACACTAGGGTTATAAAATAAATGACACTGTCCTTTATTCACAAAATTTCTAATTCTACTCCTGAAACTTTTCAGAGTCTCACTCTGTTGCTCCAGCTGGAGAGCAATGGTGTCATCATAGCTCACTGCAACCTCAAACTCCTGGGCTCACGGGATCCTTCTGCCTCAGCCTCCCCAGTAGCTGGGACTGCAGGTGCATGCCACCATGCCCAGCTAATTTTTTCTATTTTTTTTTCTGGTAGAGACAGGGTCTTGTTCTTCCTCAGGCTGGTCTCGAACTGTTGATCTCAAGCAATCCTCCTGCCTCGGCCTCCCAGAGTGCTAGGATTACAGGTGTGAGCCACCAAGCCTGGCCTCTCCAGAAACTTTTTATTAGTAACTTGTCTGACTGGGAAGTCACTGGTAGATCTCTGCTGCCCCCTTGTAAAATGAGGAGCTTGTATTAAGTGATCTCATAATTTTAAAGCCTCTCAAATCAAAGGATGCAAGAGATTTGATTTATTGTCTTAATCCAATCATGAAATTGTTCAGTGCCTTCGAGCATAGTGTACAAGTCTCTGGATCTCAGTCTTCTATAAAATAAGTGGAAGGTATTAGAGCAGGTTTGAAAAAGTGTCCAAGGAAACTTTGTTGATGGACTTTGCTGAGAAAAGAAGGTTCTGTATTCAAGAAGGTCTAGAAAATGCCAGTCAATAGGTTTCTTTAATCCAAGACTTCTCAGAAACTTTACTATGACAATTTTGCTTCATGACTCTCCAAATGGAAAATAGCAGATGTTTCCCAAACTTATTTGACAATGGAAACCGTTTCCCCAGAAGCATCTTTGTAGACTAGTAATGTCTTACTATAGGCCTTCTAGGGCCATTTATTGTAGCAATACTATCTATTTTTTGAATCAATTTCATGTCATACATATCTGCTAGTTTAAGTTCTAATATAACTGTGTTCTGTGCATAGTACTGTTTCCTTTTTCTCTTCAAGTTATGCTTTTGATGTTCTTGGTACAAGAGCTATAATCTCATCAATCTTGGGTGCATGGCCTACAAAACCATATATCTCATTAATACTTTGGACAATAATGTCCAGAACAAGTGCATAGTCTATTTTGAAGAGAAACATTCCACAGAGCAGCACAGTTGAGCTCTTTGGAGGAAAGGGATGAGATAAATGAACACCAGAAACAATAGCATTAATAGGGCAGATTTTCATGAAAACTCAAAAAAAAAATTTGACATTTTGATGAGTAAATAACACAGTCTTTTCCTGTAACAGGACTGCTGTTCCCAATCAAGACTATTAGGACTCAGAAACAGAGCTGAGTGGCTCCATGTAAAAGTCTGTATTGAACATCTGTCATGCTGGAGATCATTAATGTTCAATTGCTTCCTATTGTCTTCATGTTATTCAACTTCATTTCATTGTCATTGCTTCAGCTGGGGATTAATCAACTATTTATGGGAAGACAGGACTTGGAGTCAGGGCAGTCACAATGGGGTTACAGTCTGAGGCATTGGTGGGGAAGCAAGTCATAGTTAAAAGACTCCTGATTTGTGAGAGTTTGTTGATAACTTAATTAAACAAACATATTTGAGAATAATGTTGACATTATCCATATTTCAAAAGGAGAAGAAACATACTTGGTCTTCCTGAAGAATCCAGAAATGAGTCAGCATTGAGTCTATTTGGAACTGGTTTCTTCACCCCTTGATTCCTCTTAAGAGCAAGAATAAAGCTGAGATAAGAGAATCAAATTAATGGTTTCTCCGTGTAAATCAGATCATTGTTATCAATAGTGGAAATCATACTTCCTTATTGTTCCTGAGGGCAGTTGACACAACTGAAACATGCAAGTAATATGACAGATCTTCAGCTTTATGAAGTGGGCTAAAATATTCCATCAGGAATTAGCTTTAAAAACCTCACATTACATAGATGTTTTCATTTTGCACATATATGTGCATTATCATTAGTTTTATTAGATTTAAATGTGAAATCTAAGTGATTCGTTATCATCTCAGTGTATGTCCCACAAACATTTATGAACCCACGTCAGGGGAAACGAAGTATAAATACTCATGCAATCCAATTATATAATCAGAATAATATAATATAAAGTTTTTATATACACATTAATATATTTTGATATGTTATGATAAGTTATTTCACAGAAAATAGCCAAATTACTTACAGTAAAATACCAGGTCTGCAATATTAGAACCTGCTAATTTGTCCCAATTTACTTAATAGCTAAAATAAAAATGCCACTATAACAGTTCAGCATTATGCAAAATTATTACACTTCTCGACAAAGCTACATCTTCTTACACTAAACTTCTGATACGTCTCATAATGCCAAAAGCAACATCACACAAATTATTTCTCATAATTTAAAAACCTCCGTTAAGTTTTTGATATGTAAGCTGCCTACAGATACGGGGAAAAAATAGATCAAGCTTACCCCCACTCCCCAACCTTGTTATTTTCTTAGGGACAGCCAGGCCACTCCAGATGGTGTGTTAGTTAGCGCTGGACATAGCTTTGGAGAAACTTAACAGACCAAGGCTGTAATGTCAGGATTTTGCTGTGCATCGCCCCCTCCCCGCGCAGTTCCCAGGGTAGGAAGGTGCTGAGATGGAAGCCGAGGGACGCCCGCCCACCTGCCACCACCTGTTCTCTCCTCAGCCCTCTGCTATAAATTCTCCTCCCTCAAAGATTCATCCAGCACTCTCCGACAGCTACTGCGCTAAAAGCGCTCCTTCCCTGTCTGAGCTTCGGGGAAGATTTCATCTTCCTGAAAAGGAGTCTCGGGCTTTCCCAGAGGACTTGGAAGGCCTTCCCCGAACCAGCCACACCAAACTCTGCTGGAAGAAGGTTTCCTTTTCTTTTTCAGCTTCGCCTTGAGCAAATGACTTTCTCTTGAGCATCTCAATTTCCCCTCAACTGGGGCAAGGGAAGGGACATCAACCTGGTTATCCAGCAGGACAGAAGGCCGAGTCCCGCACCGGCCCCTGCAAACCATTTGATTGCACGTGAGTTGCTCTGTTTCTGACTTATTTGCTAAGAAGAGCCACGTTGGGAAGCGGCTCCACAGAGAAGCCCACGCGCAGGTGCTGAGCCGCCTCAGGCCGGGCATGAAGTCCTGCAAGCCCAGCGGCCCGCCGGCGGGAGCGCGCGCAGCGCCCCCGTGCGCGGGAGGCGGCGAGTGCGCGGGCTCGTGCGCCGGGGCCGGGCGGCTGGAGAGCGCGGCGCGCAGGCGTCTGGCGGCCAACGCGCGCGAGCGCCGCCGCATGCAGGGGCTGAACACGGCCTTCGACCGCCTGCGCAGGGTGGTGCCCCAGTGGGGCCAGGATAAAAAGCTGTCCAAGTACGAGACCCTGCAGATGGCGCTGAGCTACATCATGGCTCTGACCCGCATCCTGGCCGAGGCCGAGCGATTCGGCTCGGAGCGGGACTGGGTCAGTCTGCACTGTGAGCACTTCGGCCGCGACCACTACCTCCCGTTCGCGGGCGCGAAGCTGCCGGGCGAGAGCGAGCCCTACGGCCAGAGGCTCTTCGGCTTCCAGCCTGAGCCCTTCCAGATGGCCACTTAGGGCGCGTGAGATGCCCAGTGAAGAGCAGCCGCCCTGCCCCGCGTAGCCGCAGGGGCTGCCGGCGTCCTGCAGTGCTAAGGATGCTTCCTTCGAATATAATTAGTAAACTTTCAGGTTGCCTGTGTGCGCAACATCAGACCTATGGACACGATCATTTTATTGTCTTTCTGTCCCCGCTCCTTCTCTGAATTTTGTAGATGTCATTACCGGACCTTGTGAATGGTTTTGATTGCTGTGAAAGTAATGCCCCCTTCCCCTTTTCTGGGCTACTTTGAGGGAAAACAGTCTTTAAAAAAATAAGATTAGGCTATTCTGCTGTTCCAGTCCTCAGAGAAATAATCATTTTCTTAAACTTTGTAAGTTTGTCCTGTTCCGGTGAAGCTATAGTATCCATCACTTGTGTATGCTCAAAACAGAGCTACCTTCCTGTTGTGTAAATGCATTTACGCTTAGTGCATTGTGTGTGCATGCATGATGTAGACTCGGACCTTTTCGTTGGTAGAGTACGTGGGCTTGAGCGCTCTGTATTTTTTTAAACTGTGTACACATTATTAAAATATAGATTTTGTAAAATATAAATAAAAACTTGGGTTTGTTTTTCATGCCAAGTACGCTGCTAGTTTCCTGATGGCACTAAAGGCCTATTTGGGGGTGATGATATAAAGTGTTTCTTTGAGTAAAGATGTGGAATGTTTAAAACTAATTTACACCGATTGGCAAATGTACTGTTTTGTAATAATTCCTCGAAAAGCTGATGAGAGTACAAATAATTAACTTGAAAGTTTTCTGTGTCAACTTGGAAATACAGATATATTTTTGCGATTTTTAAAAAAGATTAAATTGAGATATTAATAGCTTTTAATTAACTAGATATGCAGTTCGTCAGTATTTTATTGTCTTTATTAAGCAAATTACTACTAATTCTTCACAAATATCCAAATGTATGTATTTATTCCTATATGTATATAGGAATTTATATATACATATATATACACTTATATAGGAATAAATAAATATACGTACTTCTAAAACTAACACAAATAAAAATTACTGCTTTTGGAATACCATCAAGACTAATCAAAATGGGAACAAAATAATATATACGGTATTGGTTTGAATTACTTTTATTAGTTTGCTTTACCATTGCATGAATAAACCAAGCCCTTAATGTAAAGAGTGACTTGGTGGTGAAGAGCACTGCCTGCATTTGGGAGAAAGTCTTACTCATAATCAGGAAAAGCAGGACTCTTACGTTATCTGTGTATTTGGAATTTGTCACAAGTCAACAACAACAATGACATTTCCCAAATCCTTTTTTATGGTTTCTAAAAACGTAACCTCAGACACAACCTACTATTTGAAATTTATCTATAGAGTCTTCATTAAAATTTTTGTTTTCTTAGTTTTCTTTATCAAAATCCATTTGGTTCAGAATGAAGCAAAGTATCTTTCCCAGCCCCTACATACACTTAAACTTAGAAAGTCACAAGTATATCTCCAGAAACCCCTTGGGAAATTGAAGCTGAATTTCCCTTTCTGTCTGGTAGCTGTGAATAAGAAACTGAGGAGGGCTTAGGACTTTGCTTCCTTGCTGTAAATTTGATAGTAAAATGTTTAATCTCTTGACTCCAACAACTCATAGAAGGTGTTGTATAGTCCAGCAGGCAAACAACACAATTCTAGAAGTGATGCTGCCAGGACTCTCTGGTCACACTCCACTCTGCGGTGTGCACTTAGGTCAATGGCAAGATTTCAGGCATTTGTCTTACTTACTATATGGGCACACTAGTCTACTTACTTACATCTTCTAAAAAGCTTCGTCAATAACCTCAGTAAGTTTGTAGAGTTTCAGAATGAACAAAATCAGTGCTAAAAAAATGTATCCATCAGAGAAGTTCTCAAAAATATATTAAGATCATTAGTCATTTTTCAGATAGGATGTCACATTCCCTTCTCTGGACTGTAAATACCTTGTGAAAGAGAGCGGTTCTCTTCATTAAGTCTCTGCGGCTTCTAGTACAGGGCCTTGCACAGGAAAAACACTCAACAAATATTTCAATTTTGGCTATTAATTTGACAGCACTTTCTTAATGAAATCAAACAATTTAATTAAAATGATGAGATTCTAATCCTATGCCTCTTCTTCCCTAACCTCATTCCTCCGAAAGAATGGGAATCGTTCTGTTAAATATTATGCCTTTGGTTGGCTGCTTCTCTGTTTTGGAAATTTCTGGAAGCAACTTAGCTCTTACCAAATTCCTAAGCTTTCTATTCCACTCAATGTACTATTTTTTTCCAGAAAGACATTTGAGGGAAAAGTAAATGGGTCACATTGATCAAAATCAATCATGGGTATAACTCTTCAAACCGTATGTTGGGACATCCCTCATGGTTTATGAAGTAGGAGCTCAGATAAAGCAAGGGTAAAATCTTTTTGAAGTCAAGATTCATGTATCATTGTACATAATACAGTTTAGATTGCCAAGCATCCCAAAAGTTGCCACAGTATTTTATATTGTTCTCCTTTGAAAATCCATTTTCTTTCTAGTTTGACAACAAGACATACCAAAGTTCAAAAATATTCTTGTTCCTGAGTTCCCTTTTCTCAACAAATCAACACATGTTATCAAGTACCTATTCGTACCCAGGCTCACACAACACCATCGCTGCCCTTGGCTAGGCAGTCAAAAATAACACACACATACTAACCAAGAAGCAGTACTAAACAGAGTATAGCTGAATCCTTCTATGGGTAGTACCAGGGATATGTCCATAAGAGCTCCTAAGAGGGAATATTAAATAATAAAGGAAGACCTCCCCTCGTAGGGTTTCAGTTTGACTAGCCATATGTATGGACTGTCCCTAGGTGCAAGCTAGAGGTCGAGGTTCCAAACCCCAAGGTCAGAAGTCTTGAAGAAGCATGTACAATTGAACAGGGCTATCAAGATGGGAAAGGCCACCTAAGCCAGTGGTTCTCAACCCTGATTACTCATTAGAATCACTCCTAAGAAGTCTTTAAAAAATACCAAACGTGGCGCCCCCACCCAAAGAATTAATTCAACTGTTCTGGGGTAGTACCTAAGCATAGATATTTTTTAACCACTCCCCAGGTGATTTTAATAGGCTTCCAATGTTGAGAACCATTTAATTTAACAATATCTACTATGACACCATTAACCTCATTATCAAAAACTGGTTATATTGACATCCTATTCTTTTTTTAAAAAATTTCAAAATGTTAAGGAGGTACAAATATTTTTGTTGCATGTATTGCTTTCATAATGCTTAAGTCACGGCTATAAATGTGCCCGTCACCTGAATTGTGCTCATTGTATCTGTTAGGTAGGTTTTTGCCTGTCCCCTCCTCCCCCCTCCCTCCTGCTTGATTTCCAGTGAGTTTTATTAATACTTCCCTCTGTGCACATCCTATTCTTTCTATTTGCAGATCTTAAGAAGGACTAGGCTATCTTTCCAAACATCCAGCATAGTCAGTTTCTTAGTTAATGAGTTCACCTTTATATTAATGAAGACTTAAAATTTCTGCTAGATATGGGCCAGATGGGGTATATTTGGGTTGTAGTTAATAGAGCTGCAGGATTCAACAATTAAGGCTCAATTCACTTAAATTTTGCCATGTTACAATAAAAACAGAGTGCTATTTTTGGACTGAATTTGGCTAGCATCTGCTCTCTGCCTATGTTTCATTAAAGATATCTCTTTTTGATACCTATGAGTGAAAGAAATTTCAAAGTACATATAAGATCATAAATATATGACCCATCTTCTCACATGTATACCCATTCCCCTCTCTGATCATAAATATGCTAGTGGTTACAAACTTTAATGAGTATTTTATTGAATTAACATGGGATTTTTGGATTGCTATTTCAAACTGGTAGTGTATTCCTAAAACACCTGAGCTGAAAGAAAACTACAGTCCTGCATTGCGTAACGATGGGGATATATTCCAAGAAATGAGTTTAGGCGATTTCATCGTGCGAACATCATGGATCTTACTTATACTAACCTACATGGTATAGCTCACTACACACCTAGGCTGTGTGGTATAGCCTAATGCTCCTAGGCTACAGACCTATACAGCATATTACATACTGAATACTGCAGGCAATTCTAACACAACGGTAGGTATTTGTGTATCCAAACATATCTAAACATAGAAAAGGTATGGTAAAAATACAGTATAAAAGATAAAAGATGGTACACCTGAAAGCACTTAACCATGAATGGAGCTTGCAGAACAGGCAGTTACTCTGGGTGAGTCAGTGAGTGAGTGGTGAGTGAACGTGAAGGCCTAGGACGTTCCTGTCCACTACTGTAGACTTTGTAAACACTGTACACTTCGGGGACCCTAAATTTATTAAAAAACTTTTTCTTTATTTAATAATAAATTAGCCTTAGCTTACTGGTAATTTTTTTACTCTCTCAACTTTTAAGTTTTAAAATTTTTTTGACTTTTTTTTAATAATACAGTTTAAAACAGAAACACATTGAACAACCATACAAAAATATTTTCTTTCTTTATATCCTTATTCTAAAGCTTTTAAAAATTTTTAATTAAAAACCTTTTTGTTAATAAGTAAGACACAAACACACTTTAGCCTAGGCCTTCACAGGGTCAGGATCATTGATATCACTCTCTTCCACCTCCTCGTCTTGTCTTCTGGAAGGTCTTCAGGGACAGTAACAAGCATGGAGCTGTCATCTCCCATGATAACAGTGCCTTCTTCTAGAGTATCTCCTGAAGCACTTGCCTGAGGCTGTTTTACAGTTAACTTTTGTTTTTATAAGTAAAAGGAGTACATTTTAAAATAACAATAAAAAGTATAAAATGGTAAATACATAAGCCAGTAACAGTTGTTTACCATAATTATTATGTATAATTGTATGTACTATACTTTATACGAATGGCAGCGCAGTAGGTTTGTTTACACCAGCATCACTACAAACACGTGAGTAATGCGTTGCTGTATGATGTTATGCCATCTATGAAGTCATTATGTGATGGGAATTTTTCAGCTCCATTATAATCTTATGGAACCACTTGTCGTATATGTGAAATGTTGTTATTTGGCACGTTACTATTCTGGAAAGCAAGAATTTATCCATCTCACATACTAAGCATATTGTTTATATTTTAAAATTTCTATGTGTTATGATGTTTTAACATCTTAAAAATATTTCTGGCTGGGGACAGACTGTCCCTCCCAGGGCTAGGCAAAAATGCAAAGGGCTGGGTGGGGAGCTTGCCTTCGATATGCAAACTAACCAATCCAAAGCCAGACTTCTGTCAGGCCCATACACCCCAGGAGGCAATATTCCTCTGCCTTAATTATCCCAAGGCCAGGTACCAGCCAACTAGGGACCACTCCTTAGAGTCCGTCAAAATTATTTGCCCTTGCCAATCCTGCCCTGCCCTGCCTTTCGCATAGAAACTCCAATAAAGGCCATGGCCTCGGTTCTTTCTAGCTCCAGCCCCTTCTGCCTCCTGACCAAAGCTGGTGCTTTCCCACGTGACCCTGCGTGGCTTGCTGTGCCTCCTGTCTCTAGGATCTGTGAGTCCAATAAACTTTATTTTCTCGAGCCTCTCCTGTGCCTCCTCTCGTGGCCACACCTGACTGACCATCACAGAACACAGAATATTAAGTCTGGGACCAAAAAAAAAACCAAAGCAAAACAAACCCAACAATTGAGAATAAATAAAATTTTATTTAATGAATAAAGAAACAGTCCATCACAGCCTCTAAATTTCCTTTAAAAGCATCCAGGTTAAATTAAATACTGATTTTTAGTTCTTATTTTTCTTCTTCTAATTGCAAAGTTTCCAAACAAAACACAACTCCAAGAAATCTTTAAGAAAGCATGACTAGGGAACAGCAACAAGTGTCACAGGGATGATGTGGTCTACCAGAATACAGTACCATACACCTTCTGGGGAAGGATACGATTTATGCTCACAGACATTTTGGCTTAAATGATCACTGGTTTTCAGTTCCACAGAACATCTTAACATGCATGACACAGAGGAACAGGAATAAAAGTCAATATCCGTTAATTGCTTTCTAGTAATAGAGGCAAAATATACAGTTTATATAATTCACGCATTTCAAAACGGCTATATAATGGCTTTTGCATTAAGATTTCCATAAACCAAAAAAGGACTTTAGAAAATAAGTTGACCAAGCTTCCTGAGATGGAAGCATACCACGTTTATGAGCTTTCTGGGGCTTGGTGTGTTTTCAAGAGGAAAGAACTCATGCAAGGAGAAAAAGGAAAGCGTTAATCAACTTGATGCCGATTGAATTAAGTCAGCTATGGGTGCTCTGTGACTCCTTACTTGAAGTGTGTGAGGGAGGGGTGTGGGAGTGCGTGCACATGCGCACCATTTGTCAGTCATTATGGGAATCAACTGGGTTAAAGTCAGGCTTGATGTGGCTGAGAATGCAAAAACAGAGACCAAAGGGTACGCTCATTTTTGAGGGTCCATATCTATTAGCTATCCTAAAGTCGACTCATTTCAACATAAGGCCATTGATGGCTGGCATGGGACATTTCTTCACTGGGGTTTGGAACACTACTGTGGAGTTGTCCTTGAACTGCTCAAGCCAGAAAGACGCACAGGGAACTCCCTTGCTGTTTCTCTGCAGCGTGGAGTCATCTTTCCACCAGCTTCAATCAAAGATGCAGGAGTCAGAATTCCCCTAGGCTATTCTGCCTATCTTGGGGTAGTGAATTTCCTTGGAATCTGCCTACAGAAAGCCGATAGGGTATTTCTTGAATTCATTTGATTTTTCTCCAGATTTGTTTATTTATTATTTTACCGCATACATCTTGGAAGAAGGCATTCCACCTTTATATACTTATTCCCTTCTAAGGAAAAACAAAGTAGTGGGACAGGAAAGAAATAGGAACTTTTTAAACAAATTATTTACTTTGGAGAAAAATATTTTTCACATTTTCCTTGGAATAAAAAAACTGCTACCACTTTTTTGGGGATCTCTAAAGTAAATTCTTCATAAATATTTATTTATTTATTTGTCTTATACTTCATCCTTGGAAAAGCTCAAGTATTTTGCTTATTTTTCAGGTAAAGAAAGAGACCTCAGAGTTATAGAAATATTAGAGAATGTATCTAAATTCATCTGAATTATTAAAATCCACCTTGCAATTCACCTAAGAATTCCTAGAAAGAGGGAGCTCCCCTAATGCTCTTATATATTTTACAGATTTTTATCTTGAGAGGGAGGTCACGAAGGGAGAAGAGTAGGTCAAGAAATTTAATGCTAAAGATTGCAAAAACTAAGTGAAAATCATAAAAGAGGATAAAGTATTTCTGAAATCAAAATACTGAAAAAATAAAAATTTATCAACGTGGTGTTAAAAAATACAGTTGCATTCAAATTTTCTTATTTGAATGATTTTAGGATTTTTACTGTCCTTAAAATACACAGTAAAACTGTGTACACATACACATGCAGTAATCTTTCAGTAGTGACCACTATAGTCAATACTGGTATATAGTTCACTGGAGTCTTACAACACTAATTGCGGGGAAATTATAAGAATCTGCCTCTAGTTTGCTGATAACTCATCAAATCTGTGTAGGAACATCAGGTTTTTTTGAGTATTGAGCAATTCATTTTTACCATGCCATATAAAAATAATTCATGTTTCTTGTGAGTATTTTTAAAAACATCTCTTATTGTAACAAAACTATACTCAGATCTCCAGGAATTCCAGTTGAAAATGGTCAAATTTCATGTCTCCATCTTTAAATCTCGTTTTTTAATGTATCTTTGTTTTCAGTTGAGAAGCATTTAAAAATGAAGACTAAAATCAGTTACCTTTCTGTTGCTCTAGAGATATTTTAACCAGATTGTATATAACTCATGTAGTAATTTATACAATCTGGAGAAGAATAATTTAAAAAATTAAGTGTTAAATATATTTGTACATGAAAAAATTTGTTCAATCATCATCAAAAAGTAATCTTTAAACCTGGAAACTAGAACTGTTTTCTGCATTTGAAAGAAAATGTACATTTATTTCAGCCTTGAAATATTTGTTATCAAATAGGCTGGGCACGGTGGCTCACGCCTGTAATTCTAGCACTTTGGGAGGCCAGTGCAGGAGGATTGCTTGAAGCCAGGAATTCAAGAGTAGCCTGAGTAAAACAGTGAGAACCCGTCTCTACAAAAAAATTTTAAATAGCCAGGTGTGGTGGTTCAGGCCGGTAGTCCCAGCTACTCAGGAGGCTGAGGTGGGAGGATTGCTTGAGCTCAGGATTTTGAGGCTGCAGTGAGCTATAATTGCGCCACTGCACTCCAGCCTGGGTGAGTGCAAGAACCCGTTTCTACAAAACAAAAAAATATTTATTGTCAAATAATGTTGAAACATTTTAATTTTATCATCAGGGAAACATTTTCTATTTATGTGTATGTTAAAATCTTCTGGCAAATTTGTGTTTATATGCCTCTACAGTAAAGCCATTTTCTTTATTCTTACTCTAAGCATTTACAGCACTATTCTCAGGGGATTGAAAAGTGTGCTCTTTCTCTATTTCTTGCAGTTTCGAGGCTATTGCTCTTCGGAGTTTGAAGTGGCTATTATTTACACATTAACAAAAGGCAGCTTGTTTATGATTCTATAATACCAGGTATGCTAACTAATATAATTAGATAGAAATAAGAGGCAAACATTTTTTAAAAAAATATGCAATTTTTTTGCAGTGCACAGGTTTAAAAAAACATGATATTAGCAACTTTTTTAGCATGCTGATGACCACTGCATTGTCAGTTTAGAAGATGCTTGGCATTTTTCAAGCAACACGTTAGTAATTAATTTTCTGAAATATTGATCCACTTATAAAAAGAAAGGGAAATTAGTGGTGAAAAGGACTTCAACAACTCTATCAGAATCTAAGTAACTGTTCGTCTTACTGACAAAGCACGTTGGCTTTCAACTTAACCACTGGTGGAAATACTTTCAGTCCAGGTTACCCAAGGACCTTGAATATATTTGTATATAAGGCCATCGTAAGTAAATTTGCCCACATTTTCTCTGGCAGCTTTGAGTTTACAACCAACCTATAAAGAGCCCACAGGCAAACAGATTCAAGATCCCAGTTTGGAAGGTACTTTGGGCGAGGGTGGGGAAGAGGGAGGAAAGGAAGACGCTGTAATCAACAAGAATAATTTGGATGTCTGACTCACTTTGCTCTATCTCTCCTCACAGCCTGATTTTTAAAAAAATACTCTACCAGTAATTCTATGTAATAGAAGCTGATGGGAGTGAGAAAGCAATTGATTTTAAAAATGCAGCACCTCTGTGTAGTTAAAAGACTCTCAGACATTTGGAATTTGTTCAATTGTACTGCTTTCTTCCGGACACCAAGCCAAGACGCATGGAATTGGAGCTAGGTCATTGTGGAGCATGAAGCACCCTAGCAGGCCTTGGGGAAGGGGTGAGATGGGTCAAGTTACAGAACATAAGGTACAGGGACCTGGGGAGAAAAACAGAGAATGAGGACTAGATGCAGAAAGGACCATAGACATTCTTTAGCTTTGACACATCATAGACACAAAAAGAGCAAGAGGAAGTAGTCTTTCTTCTCCTCTTATTGGCTGCTTTGTCTGGTGCCCTGTTCTTGGGCATAACCAACCTAGTGTAGTAAATACAGGCATACCTCAGAGATATTGCAGGTTCGGTTCCAGACCACTGCAATAAAGCGAATATTGTAGTAAAGCGAGTCACACAAATCTTTTGGTTTCCCAGTGCATATAAAAATTATGTTTACACTCTAGTCTATTAAGTGTGCAATAGCATTATGTCTTAAAAAAACAATGTATAGACCTTAATTAAAAAATACCTTATTGCTAAAAAAATGCTAACAATCATCTGAGCTTTCACCAAGTCCTAATTTTTTTGCGTGGGGAGGGTCTTGCCTCCATGTTGAAGGCAGTGACTAATCAGGGTGGTGGCCGCTGAAGGCTGTGGTGGCTGTGGCAATTTCTTAAAATAAGACAACAGTGAAGTTGGCAGCATCAGATGGCTCTTCCTTTCATGACAGATTTCTCTGTAACATGTGATGCTGTTTCATAGCATTTTATCCACAGTAGAACTTCTTTCAAAACTAGAGTCAGTCCTCTTAAACCCTGCCACTGCTTTATCAACTAAGTTTATGTAATATTCTAAGACCTTTGTTGTCATTTCAACAATGTTCGCAGCGTCTTCACCAGAAGTAGATTCTATCTCAAGAAACCACTTTCTCTGATCATCTGTAAGAAGCGACTCCTAGCCTGAGCAAGAGTGAGACCCCATCTCTAGAAAAAGAAAAATTAGCAGGTGTGGTAGTGTGGGCCTGTAGTCCCAGCTACTTGGGAGGCTGAGGCGGGAGGATCGCTTGAGCCCAGGAGTTTGAGGTTGCAGTGAGCTATGATGACACCGCTGCACTCTAGCCTGGGTGACAGAGTGAGACCTTGTCTCAGAATAAATAAATAAATAAAACAAAATAAAAATAAGTGAAAAAGAAAATAAAATAATTTTTTTAAAAAAGAGGAGCAATTCCTTATCTTTTCAAGTTTATTATGAGATTATAGCAATTCAGTCACGTCTTCAGGCTCCGCCTCTAATTCTAGTTCTTTTGCTATTTCCACCACACCTGCTGTTATTTCCTCCACTGAAGTCTTCAAGATCATCCACGAGGGTGGGTATCAACCTCTTCCAAGCTTCTGTTAATGCTGATATTTTGGCCTTCTTCCATGAATCATGAATATTTTTAATGGTGTCTAGAATAGTGAATCCTTTCTGGGAGGTTTTCAATTGACTTTTCCCAGATCCATCGGAGGAATCATTATCTATGGCAGCTATAGCCTTACAAAACATATTTCTTTTTTTTTTTTTTTGAGACAGAATCTCACTCTCTTGCCTGGGGTGAGTGCCATGGCATCAGCCTAGCTCACAGCAACCTCAGACTCCTGGGCTCAAGCGATCCTTCTGTCTCAGGCTCCCGAGTAGCTAGGACTACAGGCATGCGCCACCATGCCCAGCTAATTTTTTCTATATATATTTTTAGCTGTCCAATTAATTTCTTTCTATTTTTGGTAGAGACGAGGTCTCGCTCTTGCTCAGGCTGGTCTCGAACTCCTGAGCTCAGAATGATCCGCCCGTCTCAGTCTCCCAGAGTGCTAGGATTACAGGCGTGAGCCACCGCGCCCGGCCAAAACGTATTTCTTAAATAATAAAACTTGAAAGTCAAAATTACTCCTTGATCCATGGCTACAGAATGTATGATGTATTAGTGGGCATGAAAATAACGTTAATCTTCTGTTCCTCTTCATCAGAGCTCTTGGTGTCCAGGTGCCTTGTTAATGAGCAGTAATATTTTGAAAGAAATCTTTTTTTTGAGTAATAACTCTCAGTGGTAGGCTTAAAATGATCAGTAAACTATCTTGTAAACACCTGTGCTGTCATAGGTATGTTGTTCCATTTATAGAGTACAGGCAGAACAGATAATTCTAAAGGGCCCTAGGATTTTCAGAATGGCCAATGAGCATTGGCTTCAACCTAAGTCACTGGCTCCATTAGCCCTTAACAAGAGAATCGACCTGTCCTTTGAAGCTTTGAACTCAGGCAATGACTTCCCCTTTCTAGTTATGAAAGTCCTAGATGGCACCTTCTTCCAATGGAAGGCTGTTTCATCTACATTGAAAATCTGTTTCTGGTGTAGCCACTTTTAATCGATTTTCTTGGCTAGATCTTCTGGGTAACATGCTTCAGCTTCTGTGTGAGTACCTGCTGCCTTACCTTGCACTTTTATCTTAGGCAGCCTCTTTCTTTAAACCTCATGCACCCACCTTTGCTAGTTTCAAACTTCTCTTCTGCAGCTTCCTCACCTCTCTCAGCCTTCACAGAATTGAAGAGTTAGGGCCTTGCTCTGGATCAGGCTTTGGCTCAAGGGAATGTTGTGGCTGGTTTATCTTCTAACCAGATCATGAAAACGTTCTCCATATCAGCAATAAGGCTGTTTTACTTTCTTATTATACATGTGTTCACTCCCGTAGCAATTTTAATTTCCTTCAAGAACATTTCTTTGCATTCACAATTTGGCTGTTTGGTTCAAGAGGCCCGGCTTTCGGCCTGTCTCAGCTTTCAACATGTCTTCCTTACTAAGCTTAATCATTTCTAGCTTTTGATTTAAAGTGAGAGACTTGTGATTCTTCCTTTCATTTTGACACTTAGAGGCCATTGTAGGATTATTTTATTTTTTTTTGAGACAGAGTCTCACTCTGTTGCCCAGGCAAGAGTGCAGTAACCTGATCGTCATAGCTCACTGCAATTTCAAACTCCCAAGCTCAAGTGATCCTTCTGCTTCAGCCTCCTGAGTAGCTGGGACTACAGGCATGTGCCTCCATGCCTGGCTAGTTTTTTCTATTTTTTTTTTTTTTTGTAGAGATGGGGTTTCACTCTTGCTCAGGCTGGTCTCAAACTCCTGACCTCAAGCAATCTTCCCACTTCATCCTTCCAGAGTGTGAGGATCATAGGCATCAGCCACCAAGCTCTGTCTCATTGTAGGGTTATTAATTGGCCTAATTTTAATACTGTATCTCAGGGAATAGGGAGGCCCAAGGAGAGAGGGAGAGAGACAGAGGAATGGGCAGTGGTGGAACAGTCAGAACACACACAAGATTTGTGGATTAAGTTCCCTGTCTTCTATGGGCATGGTTCATGGTGCCCCAAAACAATTATAATAGTAACATCAAAGATCACTCATCACAGATCACCACAGATATAATAGTAATGAAAATGTTTAAAGTATTGTGAGAATTACCAAAATATGATGCAGAGACACAACATGAGGGCACATGCTATTGGCAAAATGGTGCCAGTGGACTTGCTCAACACAGGGTTGCCACAAACCTTCAGTTTGTAAAAATGGCAATAACTGTGACACACAAAAAAGTGAAGTGCAATAAAGTGAGGAATTTTCTGTACTGTAATTCAGTCATGAATTATTTAATAGATGGGCTTTTCTGGGTTCACTTGGGAATCTAGCTCTGGGTAATACGTGTGGATGGAAATATATTCTGAGTTCTAAGCAACCAATTTACAAATGGATATTTGGGGAGCAATCCATTTATCATTTGAGGATTATCCAAATAAACCTGCCCCTGAGAACATCAGCTTTTGACTCCTCTGGGGATTATTCTCCACGGTATGCATCATTTAGAGCCTCAGTTCTACCTACTGCTTGTCTCTTGACCATTTAATTTCTCATTAGATACCTAAAAAAGTTAAGCAATGAATAAAAAAGATGCATTTAAACCAGTTCTATTTGGAAATTCTGCATAGGTTTAATTAAGTGAAAGGTGATATGTCTCAAAAAGTCGGTTTGGTTTTAATGGCACATTTTCTTTCTCCATTTCCCCTCCGATCCCTAATGCCATGACTAATCAAGTCACGAAAAGCCCTTCAGTTGCTTGGAGAGAAAAGTGCTTTTGGGATCTGTTGGCTTTTTGAAATGAAGGGCCAGGTGAATTACATCAACTTTTCTTCTTTCCCTGGTCTATTTTTGTAGGGTTTCAGGTTTCCTCTGGGTGCTTCCTGAATGCTGCATGTCTAACAAGTGTTGCACAAAATATAATAGTAGGGTCTAATAAGGGCGACGTGTGTGCTTATTTCTATTTTCCAGGCGTGCCCTGCACATGCAGTCAGGGGTGAGTACTTTCTTCATAGACGCCAACACTACAGCTTTATGCCATCTATATCCCTTCGTACCTTTCTGGGTAAGTTCTGTGATCAAATCATGGTAATGAAATGATTCTTCTCAACCTTGGCTACTCATTGGAATCACCTGGGAAGCTCTAAAAACGAGTTATGCTTGTGTCACAACCCCAGAGCTTTTGACTTAATTGATTTGAAGTGTGACCTGGGTGTTGGGATTTCTAAAAACCTCCCCAGGAGATTCTAAGGTGCATCCAAGGTTAAGAATCACTGCTTGGATTCAATTCACTTTATAGAGAAACATACTGACTTATACAAAATTTTAAATTCAATTTAGGTCGATAAATATTTATTGGGCGCCCACTCTGTATAAGGCACAAAGACAAACTCCTGACATGGTCCTTACCAACAAGTAGCTCAAACCTAGTACAGGCAAGAGTGGGTTAGTGCCAGGGGAGGGAGCAGGAAGGTATACAGAGGCTGCATTCTGCATAAAACACTACAAGAAGTAAAATTCTCTTCCTCTAGACTCAAGAAATTTGGTATAAGATTTCAAAGAAAGAAGAATTCTATCTGGCTGTGGCAGATCAGAAAATATTTCACAGAGGTAATAGCTTTTGAGATGGACTTTAAGGAACAGGTAAGATCTCCTGATTAGGAGAGAGAGCCTTCTAGGTAGAGGCAGAAGAGACACATATGGCTGAAAAGCAGGGCCCTGTGTGAGGTTTGCTGCCGCATTGGGTGTGTCGTTTTCTGGGTAGCGGATGAAAAGCTTTGGGATTATATTGGGGTGAGCCTGAACACCACAGGGCAGAACAGCTGGTTCCTGAGTTAGTATCTGGTACCACCAGGTAGCCATTGGGGGTTTGAAAATTTGGGAATAATGATCCGCAGCTGAGATCTGGGCTGGATCTGTGTGGGGAGAAACCGCAGAACTAGCGGCGGGAAGAGGTTAGGAGTCTGTTATGATTGAAGTCAGAAGTATTGAGGAAATTAAGAAAGTAATGAAAGCCTGAACTGGGGCACTTCAGGGAAATGGAAAAAAGGGCTTGATTATAAAAGGAATAATAAGCGTTAGAATTAACAGGACTTATCAACGGATAGGATAGAGGAAACAAAAACTGAGTTGGATGTTTCTTATTTGGATTATGAGGAATGTGATGGTGCCATTAATAGAAATCATCAAACCAGGCTGAGGAATGGTTTATGAAAGGGAAGATGGTGAATCTAATTTTGAGCATGTTGAAAACAAACACATCCAGTGGAACTAAAATTTCTTATTTGACTATCCCTCACTGTAATTGAATTTTAATAGAATTCTTAAAGCAGGGCACTGATTTGTTTAACACAGTGGTTCTCAGCAAAGGATTCTGCCTCCCGGGGAACACAGCAAAGTCTGGAGATATTTTGGGTTGCCACAGTTTGGGTAGGGGTTGCTACTGGCATCTAGTGGGTAGAGGCCAGGGATGCTGTTAAGCATTCTACAATGCACAGGACAGTCCCCCACAACAATTACCCAGTCCAAAATGTCTATAGTGTTGAGGTTGGGAAACCCTGCTTTTAACACTATCCGATAGCTCAAATTACAGCAATTTTTAGGTCTGTTATATTTGGGGTGAGATAGCTCCATCTAGTGGCCAAGTATAATATTTATCCTAGGTTTTTGTTGAACACTAAAAGACAACAAATAAAAAATATTCGGAAAGCTAAGACACACAGGGGTGAATGAAGAACATCCCTTCATGAGAGAATTATCTAAGGTTTACAGAAGTAGATGTGACGGGGGGTCAGGTTTACAATCTAGAGAAGTTTTGGGGTTAAAAAGTGCTCTTTGGTTATAAGAGATCTCATAATAGAAGTTAATATGGAAAGAGAACATTTTGCAGGATGCATTCCATACAAAATACATTCTATTCCATTAAAGTTGCCTATATTTTACTACTGTAACTGCATACATAAAAAAGAAACAAAATCTAATAATTCTGCTGAATATTTGACTAAAATTGTTATTTCTTAAGGATGTAACTTATGGCATTTTGTTTTATTGAGAAATAAAGGTTGAAACTAAATTGAAAAGATTTTTGAAGCTACGAAAAAACGAGATGAAGAACACTAGAAGATTCTATTTGCTAAAGAGTAGATTTTTGCTTCAAGAAGCAGCATTCTATATACCTTAAATATTACTTCCCTCCCACACTGTAAGCTCCCTGAGGTCAGGGACTGTGTCTTAGTCTTATCTCTGCATCTGCCACAGTATCTAGCATTGCGTCTCATACAGAGTAGACACACAAATGATTATTTGAGTGAATGAATTTATTCTTATACTGGAAATCCTTGACTTGAAGTGAAGAAAGTTTCAAGTCTTTCTAAGTAATTGCTATCTGTTCACACAAGTACGACGCTAGCTGAGGATGCCTGGCACAGACATCACAGAGATTTGAGTTGGTAACAGACATCTCCAATTCATTACCCTGGTGAGCGTAGACAAACTGTGCCTTGATGATTATTCCCAGGGAAGTGTTTGGGCTGGTGTGTGAAGCGTAGATTCTCTAATATAAGATTAGGTTAATATAAGACTCATTCATCCAGCAAATATTTATTGAATGTCTACTTTGTCCTAAGGTACTCTTCTAGGCAGTAGGGCTATAACAGTGAACTTACGTCTAAGAATTCCTTGAGAGGCAAGTTTTGAATTGAATTGGTGGATTAGAATAAAGATGCCTATTTCCCTTTCTCCCACTTTCCCAGTTAACATAATATCTTCTATGTAGAAAATGCAATTTGATCAGTGATCTCAAAGCAATTTACAGCTATTAAAGGCCTCTCTTTCCACACCTGCTGCTCTGCTGGGGCAAGTGAAAAAACATAACTCATTGATTCCTTTCCTTCTTTGCATCTTTTCCTTCCACCCTGATTCCTACACTTTTGGAGTTTTGGGGAAGGGGAAGGAGTGCGTGAGGTGGTATTTTATGGGCAAATGATGACTCTTGCACATTTTGCAAGTGGCAATTGAAGGCAGTAGTTTTGAAAGTGACCCCGCAAAAGAATTTCTTTCTGATTGGTTTATTAACAACACTTTAGTTCTATAATCTATGGATATGCAAAGTCAGAAAAGAAAAATCAGTTACCATTCAAAAGAAAACGGTGCAGACAAGCTGGTGGGGCCCTGTTTTGGCCACAGAATAAGTGCACTGTGCAATATCAAGTGTTTCAGTGCACTTTTTTTTAACCTCAAGCACATTTTGGCACCTTATTATGTGGCTCGGTAGACCCAGGATATGCAAATCAAAAGTGTCCACATATGTAAGTTGTATGGCATAGTCTCCTAATGCTAAGTGGAAGCTGACTTAGTGACTTCACCAAAACTATTGCTATAAATAAAATCTATGAAAGGTGATGGTGACTCCTCACCTTTTTCCTTTGCATTATTTGTTGAGATAGTTATATCCTAAGGTCACTACTGTCTAACTCTTCTCAGGCCAGGCATATGGCTCCTAATTGCTCCTAAGTAGGACCTAAACATCCCTAACACAACAGGGACAGGGGAGCATGCTAGTTTTTTCCCAAAGCAGTGGATGACAGCTGTATGACATCTTTGGTTCATCTGCATTGTCTTCTCACATTTTTGTTGGAATCTTTAGAAGGCACGGCCTACATCTCTCCCTCGGCAGAGACTGCAGGAGTCCCCAGCCGACTTATTCAAAGCACTCCTTGCCACAGGTCCAGCAGTGTGGGAACTTACTCACATCCAGTTGCTTGGAAACCATCGTGTCTGGCTTGTCCTCCTTCCCCTCCACAGTCTGCAGCCAGACATTCTTAAAGTTCATCACTTTCCACAACACTCCGAGAAGAGCATGAATACATCATTGTGCTTTCCATGGAGGAAAAGGCAGAAAAAATGTCAAGTCCTTTACTGGTGAGAGATCCATAGCGACTGCCACTGGGCCGGACGGACATGGGCGTTGGGAGCTGCTGGTGCCACTGAGCTGGAAAATGGATCAAATAATGTGTTACGATCAAAGGACTGCAGTCCAGCAGGTACATGGAGAGGGGCATTCTCCAGCACCCTCTCTCCAACACCCCCTGTGGATTCTTGGTAAAGCGTTTAAATATATCTGGGTCTGAAATGATTCATTTGTAAAAAAGAGCTATAAAAACTCCCCAGCCAGGAATAGGGAAACCTGGCTGGTGATCTCTTAAGCCTCTAATTCCAAAATCTGTGATTCTAATCCAGTAAGATATTAGAATCCTATAAGAGATTAGAATTCCTCTGCTAAGGAAGAATGGGTGACTAAGGTGATTTCTCAGAATTATCCCCTCCCACTGAGCATGGGTGTCTGCCAGGGGCAGCAGAGAGAGGATTGTAGACTCTCACGGGAGGGTACCTCAAAAGGTAGAGAAAACTGCAGAACTGGAAGCCAAAAGGTGAATTCAACCCTCTGAGCAATACCTATCCCACACCCTAAGCACCCTAATCAGCCATTACCGACCTACACATCACTCTAATCAGGTTCTAATGTGTTACAGCAAGAAGATTGAGAAGTAATTTAGGTGCGCTCAACCATGGTTCAGGGACAAAAGAGAATTTCTTAGAGCTTCCATGTTCACCAAGGACTGACCAAAGTGGACTCTGGGTTTAGCAGACATGATCCTTAGGCTTGAACATGGCCTGAATGAAATACCCATGCAAACTTCACCGTCTCTGCTGTTGTCTCTGATTCAGAAACCACCAAGCAATCTTCTGCTAGATTTCTGGGGACCTTGATATGGAGAAGGGGGTTCATTAGATGGGGAATACTCATGCTCTGGGTCCTAGAAAGCTCTGCTCCTATTTAGCATTCTGATTTATAAATTGGTCCTTTGTTAATTTTGTTATCTTGATCCAGTTTTTCTGAGTCTAAATAACTCTGAGTGAACTGAGACTATAAAATTTCGTAGGATGAAACCTATAGTGATTCCACTAAAGAGCCAGCTCTCAGTAAGACCCCCCCAAGCAGTCTCTCCCCAGTCCCTTCATCTCTTAGCCTTCCCCTGCTCTCTCTGACATCTTAACCAGATCACTGTACTTCCTCCTATTACAAGCCCTCCTTTGAGAGAGGGGAGCTACTGTCCCTGCTCCTCAGACAGGCAGAAGTGTGGTGGTGGTGGTGGAGCATAGGGACCATGCTTAAGTCCTCCAACCCCCCCCCCCACAGCCCAGGTCCCAGCTGAGGAAACCTCCTCTTGTTGGTGCTGGGCAATCAGGACAGGAATGGGGGCAGGGCGACCTCACCTGGGGACTCAGCCACTGGAGGGCAGGATTGGGATGAGTCATCAGTTCCTGGGCTTATTGGTACTGAGTTTCTCAGTTGGAGAACTACTGCCTTCTGACATGGCGAAGACTGGGAAATGGTTAAGAACTTAGCCTAGATTAAGAAACGTATCACTGGCCTCTGTCTCCCCCGACTTTCCCAGGGAAAAGTACATTAGTGTCAACTTTCCTCACGGTTGAATTTCTCCCCAAGCCCAAGGAGAAGGGAAAATAATCAGAAAGCTATATATTTCCTCCAAAAATTAGATGTAGAGACAATGGCAGGCGAAGGTCCCTTCTGTATGGTACTAAATAAAGGGAATACCTGGTGTACCCCTAAAAATAGCAGGGATCTTAAGTTTCTAGACAATGTTACTCTTGTTTGTTATTCTGGTTAATGATGTTAAAGCAGTTATGAATATGAAATGTATTCATATTCTAACCCTGCAGTCCCCAACCCCTGGGCTGCAGCCTGGTACAAGTCCGTGGCCTGTTGGGAACCAGGCTGTGCATCACTGTCTGAGCTCCGTGCACCACCCCACGTCCCTATCTGTGGAAAAATTGTCTTCCATGACACTTAGCAGGAGGTGAGTGTGCAGGCAAGCGGGTGAAGCTTCCTCTGTATTTACAGCCGTTCCCCATCACTAGGCTCACCGGCTGAGCTCCGCCTCCTCCCCCTTTCATGAAACTGGTCCCTGGTGCCAAGAAGGTTGGGGACCACTGTTCTAACCAACTGTTCTTTAAAAAACGAGGAAAAAAAAATAGGCACTCTTTTGGGTTAAGAACTATGTTTCCAAAAATACCAGTTAATGTAAAAAAATCCAGGGGAGAGGAACAGAGTACACAAATGCATTAATAAAAATTAATCTCTTAGATCCTTTTGAAAATTGGAAACATCGCTCAAAGAAATGATACAAAGATCTAGATTTGCTTCCTAGCTGTAGTCACTAACCTTACCGAGTCTCAGTTTCTTCAGAATTAAATGAGAGTAACAACAATTACAATAATCTCATGGGTCTGGGAGGATCCAAAGGTACCATTTTGTTCATCACAAGTTACTATACAAATGTCATTTGATATTATTATTATTAGGACAGCTCTTTATTATTAGAGAAGTCTGATTGGAGGATTGGAGCAACACACATTTGTTGAAGGAATAAATGAATAAATGGCGTTTGGAAAATTCTGCTGGGGGATGGATCACAGGCAGTGGGGAGTTCCAGTGGGTGGCCTGCGGCAGCCAGGAGACAGCATGAAGGTGCGGGATGCTCAGCAGTACAAACACATGTAAACTCTGGACTAGCTGTAATGCCTAGTATTAGAAGCCCTTTTTTGGAAGAAGATGAAGCTCACAGTAAAACATAAAAGTGCACAAAGCCCTGAGATAACCAGGGTGAGATGACTTTAAAAATCCATCCCTTAAGCACAAAAATATGATATAGTCTAAGCAATTAACTTACTCCACCTATCCTTGAAAAAAGACTTTTAGATGTCTATTACACACGAGGTTCGACTGACGACATTACACTTACCGTATATGTCCAGCCTGGCAGTGCACGACACGATGCCGGCTTCGTTCTTGGCTGACAACGTGTACCACCCGGCGTCTGATTTCTTGGCTGGCTGAATGAGCAGGCAGACATACCCTGTTGTGTCCTGGTGCATACTGGAGAAAGGAAAGAATATACCCGTATTTTATCCTTGTCAAGTTTAGGGCTCGGGGAAACTCTTAGAGCTTTTCCTCCCTAGAGGGAAGAAAGGGGAACTAAGCTTAAGGCAAACAACAAATTTGAAAGGGGAAAAAGTGACAAAAGGGCGGCAATGAACCTAGTGACGCTAAGATGAGGGGGACAGCCGGGGCTGAGACCTGCCGTTGCCCTCCCTCTGCTCCGAGTCCACTGAAATTGTACTCCTTGCCAGTGTTACCCTGACTTTTCACAACCAAAGTCCAGAAAATCTCTTTTCTAAAGTTGGAAATTTCAACAAGAACTTTGTTAGGAAGCTACGAGAAAGCAGACCACAACCAGAGCCCAGGGATGGATGGACTGACGGCATGGAGATGCCATTTCCTTGTGTAACCAGCCGGGCATGTGCGGCATCTTGCTTAATTTGGTTAAGGAGAAAATCAGCCTGCTCTTTCTCTCTGTTGGTTCTATATTAGTAGTTCTCAACCTCGGCTGTACATTGGAATCCCAGCCACATCCCAGATAATTACATCAGAATCTCAGGCTGGGACCCAAGCATTAGGATTTTTAGAAACTTCCCAGTGATTCCGATATGCAGTCAGAGATCAGCACTACAGGGATATGTCTCCCCTAAACCCTTTGTTGGCCTGGCCCCCTTACCATGCATAGTTCCAAGCTCCCTTCTGATGCTGCCATAGCTCTTTTGCAAGGCAGAGATAAAAGCAACAGCTTCCTGAGCTCAAAGGATGAACAAGTATTTTCTTTTTGTTGAAAGTTATTATGATATATCCAAGAATTTATAAAGTAATAAGAATAAAAAAGAATAAAGTAATGACAAGTATAACTAGAATAAAGTAATAAAATATCCATCACAATCTCACCACCCTAGCACTTTGGCTACTTTTACTTTCTGTTTAATTAATTAACCCATTCATTCTTTGATATGTTTCTTTAGTAAACCTTTATTGAATACTATGTTGGACGCAATGCTGGATGCCACTGTCTTCAGAGCTGAGAGTGCAAAGATAAATAAGACAAAAATTCCTTATCTGGAAGAGTCCCTAAATTTAGTGAGAAAGAAAAGATAAAAATATAGAAATAAATCACATGAAAAAAATCATAGTGACATGAAAACCATAGATACTTACAACATAGTTATAATCACAGTAATATATAGACAGTTCCCATCTTAGGATGGTTTGGTTTTTCGACTTTATGATGGTGCGAAAGCAATATGCATTCAGCATGCTCTTTGATTTATGATGGGGTTATGTCTGGACAAATCCATTATAAGTTGAAGAGCACCTGTACATGTATCTATCTCTATATCACTATATATCTGTGTGTGTGTGTGTGTGTGTATATATATAGGTATATACATATATATGTGTGTGTGTATATATATATATTGTAGGCTATTCAGGTATTCCCAGGTGTGTGGCTTTCCAGAAACCAGTGACTATGGCTTCAAAGTGTCAGAATGTCCTGTTCTTACAATGAAACAACAGGCATCCTTTTCACCAAAGGCAAGGGGAAGATTCTGTGTGAATGGGTAGTGGTTTCTGAGTCTCAGGCCCTCCCCCTTGCAGGATGCCAGTCACCCTCCAGCCCACCCCCACCTCCATCCCTACCTCCCAGGCTGTCTTCCCTGGGTAAGTGATAACTAAGCTGAGCTGGTCCCCAGAGTCCAGAGGCTGAGCAATCGCCCAGCCCCAGCAGTTAGCCTTGACTGAGGATGGGATTTCTGGACATTGACTTTTTTTCCCAATTAAACCATATTTAAAGTATTAGACCCTCAGTTTAACACATTAATTGCCATGTGAGTTGTATTTAACTCACACTAGTTTTGAGCCTGGGGCCTCTTGAAGCAAAACCTGGGCAAAACCCTGCAGTTGGTTCATGCAAATCTTACTTGTTGATGTTCTTATTGTTTCAATTAATACTGACAATTTAATTCTAAAGACATGGATTAAATGAATAAAGGTCAATAAATTTCATTTTTCTATTTATGTTTACCTTTAGATTATACTTAAGCCTGACGAGTCAAGAAAAACACTTTACCCTTATGAACTATTTTTCAAGTTTTCACATTACTTTTTACATTACTAATTTTTAAGTTTTTATATTACTTTTTTTATTTAAAAAACACAGAAAATAATTAAAAAATAGCAGATTTTTGTTAAATTAGAAAGGATCGTTTTGTCTTGAAGTTTTTGTTCTATTTTCATAATAAAATACCATGGCCTCAAGAAATTTTTTTTTTTTTTTTTGTGGCAGCGGGAGACCTGACCAGGCCAGTTTGCCTAGTGTAATGCATTCAATCTCGTTTACCATGTTACATTAATTTAGATGGAAGTGTTAACTCAAGAATATTCACTGTTCTCGCTGAAGTTTTACCAGAGAAAAACCATTATGTATTTGCAAAACTTAACAGCTGCAGCGTCCTCTGGGGCATATGCAGTTTATTGTGGAGATAGAATTCTCAGCAGAGTTTTGTCCAGAAGCTGTGATACCTTTGCTCTCTCGCCCCCTTTTGGTATAAAACCAAAATGACAAAGAAATAAGTCAGTTAGGGAAAACCGAGCGAGATACCCAATTTAAAAATTGGATCCTTAAGCTTACTTTCGAAACAACCATTTAGTGGTGGATGTAAAAAGAGTATAACTGCCTTGATGTTGTTTTGTTTTATTTTGACTTTTTATTTTGAAGAATTTTCTGGGTCCTAATATGACTGAAGACACAAGACAAAAAATTTGCAAGATCTTCATAAATTCCTTGTACATTTCTAAACTTAAAATTTAAAGTTTTAAAGCTGTGAGACATCCATACAATGGACTATCAATCAGCAACTAAAAGGAATAAGTTCTTGATACACACAATAAGTTAAGTGACACTCAAATGCGTTATGCTAAGCGAAAGAAGCGGGACCCAGGCTGGCCGGCAGCTCACACCTGTAATCCTAGCACTCGGGAGGCTGAGACAGGAGGATCGCTTGAGCCCGGGAGTGTGAGGTTGCTGTGAGCTAGGCTGACGCCACAGCACTCTAGCCCCGGCAACAGAGTGAGACTCTGTTTCAAAATAAATAAATAAATAAATAAAATAAAGTAAAAAAAAAAAAAAATAAAGCCAGACCCAAAAGGCTACAGACTTATCTGGGTGGCCCAACAAGCCCCCCTGACAGCGTTAGTCCTTCTGGATGTGGCGGCTGCTGTACCTGATCCTCTCTCTGGTGAAAGGGATGGTCTCGTTGTCTTTCTTCCAGTAGAACACGGGCGGGGGCATGCCTATCACGCGGCACTCCAGTCTCACCGGGTGGCCTTCGGGAACCCCGCAATTCTGCAGTTTCTCCAGGATCACGGGCGCTTTCTTCACCTCTTTGGCTGAACAAGAGAAAGGTCGTTCTCATTTGAATAGTAAGTCCTTGAGGTTCGTGCCTCAAACTCACCACAGTTGAGGAATTTAGCAGAGCGGGCATGCACCCGTCAGACTCTCATGCCTCTTAGCGAGGGTCACTACCCTGACCAAAGCTCCGCAAAGGTTAACAAAGAAATGGGGCCACCGTCTCTGCACATCCCGTGACAGACGACGCTGGAGGATCGCACGCACGGGATGCCAGTGCCAGGCCTGGTTTCTTTTATTGCTTAACAATAAACTTTCAGAAACAATATACTATGTGTACTGAAGTAGATCTTTTTTTCTTTTTTGGAGGAGTTTATTTTGTAGGAGATACATTAATTTATATATTAATTTTCCCTCAATGTTTTATTTTGAAAAATCTCTCACCTACAGAATCATGCTACTTTTTTTTTTTTTTTAATAACATAAGATTGTGCTTCCCAAGGAGGCTTTATTTGGCCAGAACAAATTTAAGAAAAGATAAACGTCATGTCTCAGGGTTTCAAAGTCTCTATTTAGCAAAATAGTGGAAAAAAGGTAAAAGCCTGAAATCAATGTGCCCTTGCAGAGTTTTCTCTATTCTGTTGGGAAGAAGAAAGTAAAAATGTGAAAAGGAAAAAGATATACAGGGCACACAGCCACTAGCCTGGGAGAGGGGATTAGCATGCTGAAGCCACCTGGGTCCTCTTCAAGGGCCACACACACAGCAGGAGAAAGCCCAGCACCAGAATGTCTACATGTTGAAATTTAATTCTTGCTGGGCTACTGCCCTGCAGGGTTGGCACCACCCAGGTGACGATGTCTTATCGTCTTTATCTATAGGCATCCCAGTGTTTTGTTCGCATCATCTTACAAGGTTTTTATCTGTTTAGTTATTGATTCAACATGTGTTGAGCGCCTTCCATGTGCCAGCCACGGGGATACACAGAAGAGCAAGCTCAGCATCTCTTCAGGGAGGCAAAGAAGTAAACAATTACACAGAAGGCTCTAAGTACTCTATGAATCTCTCCTTTTCTAAGTGCCAGGGAAACACAGAGGAGGCTTTGTTTGGCCAGAACAAATTTAGGAAGGAGTAGTTGTGTCCGTGGATCTGCTGTGCCTGGACGGTGACATTCTGAGTCAGGCCTTAGAGAGTGAGTAGGAGGTTGCCAGGCGGAGAAGGGAATTCCAGGGAGGGGGACCGTTGGTGCAAAGGCATGAAAGCTTAGGGGGAAACAAAAGAGCCTGGTATGTTCCAGGAATAATGGACTGCAGGGCAAATGACCGGAATTTATTGACAGTCAATTGATTGGTTAATTAACTATTACAATGGCTCCCATTTATTGCATGAGTAACATGCGAAAGGGGCCACATTACGTGTTTAGATTACCCACGTCTTAGAAACCAGCGTAGGCAATATGAGCCTTACCACAGTGAAAGAGAAACAGATTGAACTCAGTGGGGCAAAGGACTATGGAATTCTGCCAGAAGCTCTGCATATTTGGGCAATAACGCCGGATGGAGTTCCGTTCAGGGGTTCCAGCAGCAAACCTTACCGACTACAGAGAGCTCCAGACTAAAAGAATTCTGCCCGGTTTTGTTGGTAGCAACACACGTATAGGTCCCGGCATCGCGTTGAGTGAGCGGGTCGATGAGCAGGGAGTGGACTCCGGTTTCCCTGACCAGCATCTTGTGGGAGGCGTCTGGTAGCACAGGTTGGCCATTAAGCAACCACGTCAGCTCGGGGGGCGGTAAGCCACTCACCTAATAAACAACAGGACAGCTGAGGCAAATGGCAGACTGACGACAGGCAGATTTATTTGCTGGCTGAATTCTTCAGCCTTGTTTGGCACCAAATATATAGTGAGAGAAAACACCGGGTGGTGAGAAACCTCTCCATAGGGGCATCGGGAGAAAGAGGAACCTGAATGAACAGTTGCATGAGCTTGAACTGTGTTGGTATTTTGACCCCAGTTCAGGTCACGATTAACCTATTTGAGCATATTCTCCATCCGAGTAAATGAGAATTAAAAAGCTAAATGGATAGTTAAAATAGGCTTGCAGTATCAACTTCAGAGAGGATATATTGCTTATAAAAGCAAGAGGTAGCCCAGAGAAAGGCCAGTGTTCTCAAACTTTGCTGCATATTATAATCACGTGGGACATGTTTAAAAATCCCGATGCCCACTCACTGCATTAAATCAGAATTTCTGGGGCTGGGACCCAGCCATTGGAATCTTTTAGAGTTTAGGGAGGGGAGAATAACAGTCAACCCGAATGTAATTTAGGCAGCCATGGGGAGAGTAAGAACCACCTACAGAAGAGGGCTCTTTATGAATGCTTAACCTCATACATCCACTAATTTGCATCTAAGTCTTCCATAGCATCCTATATCTTTGAGGCAGAAAGGGTGACATAAGTTACTCTTCAGACTGAGAGATATCTACATTGCACAACTAAAGCCTAGTTGAAAAATTAGAATGAGAATAGCTAAGGGTGATGGAGGTTGGTTATTATGAGAAACTAGCTTCTGTTCTTATAAACTGCCTTGGAGCCATCTTTTCATGACTACAATTTTTTAAAAGGCTGCACCTTGGCCAGGTGAAGTGGCTCATGACTGTAGTTGTAGCACTCTGGGAGGATCCCTTGAGCTCAGAAGCTCGAGACCAGCCTGAGCAAGAGCGAGATCCCGTGTCCACTAAAAACAGAAAAAAAATAAACTGGGCAACTAAAGATAGAGAAAAAAAAAATTAGCCTGGTGTGGTGGTGCATGCCTGTAGTCCCAGCTACTCGGGAGGCTCAGGCAAGACGATTGTTTGAGTCCAGGAGTTTGAGGTTACTGTGAGCTAAGCTGACCCCACGACACTCCAGCCAGGGCAACAGAGCCAGACTCTGTTTCAAAAAAAAAAGGGCTACACCTCGCAACAGTTCAAGGATGCAAAAATCACACTTTCGGCTTTACATTAACAGTAATAAAGGCTTTCCAGGCACCGTATGGAAAATGTCAGAATTACAGTGTCCCCCTTATTTGAGGTTTTAGTTATTTGAGGTCATTTGAGGTCAACCATAGTCTGAAGATATTAAATGGAAAATGCCAGAAATAAATAATTTATAAGCTTTAAATTTTGAACCATTCAGAGTAGTGTGATGAAATCTCTTACCATCCCACCCAGGACAGGAATCATCTCTTTGTCCAGCATATCCATGCTGTCTACGCTACCCACTCATTGGTCACTTACTAGCCATCTCGGTTATCAAATTGAAAAAACATACTATATGTAGGGTTCAGTATTACCTATTGTTTCAGGCATCTACTAGGGGGTGTGGAACATACACCCCTTGGATAAAGGGGGACTACTGTATGCCATCTCTTTGGTTATCTTCTAAAAACACAGTTAACTTGATACAATACCAATGTAATTTTTATTAAGATATAAAAATTTAAAAGTTTCATAAAATAATTTTGTCTGATATTAAATGCTCCAAAAGAACCTTATGGGGAGGAAAAAAGTGATCTCTCCTTTCCCCATCCCATCTTCCCCTGAAAAAGAAATACTACAGAATATAATCAAAAAAATGCAAATAAATGCAAAATATGAACAGATCTGGAGCGAAGGATGAATGCTGAAGTCTACCTTACAGTCCAGTCGACAGAGGCGCCCCTCATGAGCTACCATATCCCCAGGAGCCTGCAGGAAATGTGGTCGGAAAAAGCGTTCCTGTAGGGGCTCTTTGTCTCTTTCTTGAACTCGGGACCTTCCCCTATAATAACGAGCATGTTCAGGTTCAGGCGTTAAACACAGAAATCAACTTATAAACTTATAACCACGGGAATTTAAGCATGGCTATAGGACCTGGAGAATGGATTTTTTTTTTTAGGGAGAAAGGGATTGTGGACCATCAGCAAATAATAAATAATAAATATGAAGTGGAGCTGATGTAAAACACAAAATGGTGAGCATCTCATGCACTGCAGGATTACCTCGGGAGATCTGTAATCAAATAAACAGGCTTTAGCTTCTTTCTCTCTGAAGTCATTCTGGGTTAAGTGGCTCAGCTCCCCTTGCTCTGGGTTTGAACAGTTGTTCAAAAGTCATCAAAATAAACAAATAAATCAGTATTCAATCTGAATCTCAAATGAGAGCCAAAAGAGAAATCTTGTTTATTACCCAGAGCAAGGCAGCTGTAATCACTGTGTCTTTGAGTAATAAAATTTAACCTGGCTATAAATTATGGCAGACCTTAAAGATGACCATGAACTTAAACTGGATAAGACTGACCAACACTAACAGCTGTTATTAAAAGAAAAAAAAAAGGAGGAGAAGAAGAAGGTATAGTTGCAACCGTGGTGAAATACTGTATCTGAAACATGGGACACTATTTTCGTTCCTTTAGTAAGTCACATTTAATTCATCTGTGTCAGCAGCTATGGAATGCTTTGCTAAGACTTTGTGGCACCATAAGATTCCAGGGGAAAGCCAGGCTCTTTCTTTTTAGTGATTAGTAAGATCAGAGAGAAAGAAAACCAGTTGTTTCTTTGGAGACAACAGCAACAACAAAAATATTCCATCCATATACATGTAATCATTAAAGGTTTCTGTTTTATTAAACAAAAGACGGTAATTTAATTCAAAGGGTCTGATTTGTATATTATCTGTTCAGATGCTACTGAAGGTTACAAATTTTGAACCATTAAAAGTAGTGCTTCTTGGCCGGGTGCGGTGGCTCACGCTTGTAATCCTAGCACTCTGGGAGGCCGAGACGGGTGGATTGTTTGAGCTCAGGAGTTCGAGACCAACCTGAGCAAGAGTGAGACTCCCGTCTCTACTAAAAATAGAAAGAAATCGGCCAAACAACTAAAAATAGAAAAAATTAGCCGGGCATGATGGCACATGCCTGTAGTCCCAGCTACTCGGGAGGCTGAGGTAGGAGGCTCGGTGAGCCCAGGAGTCTGAGGTTGCTGTGAGCTAGGCTGATGCCACGGCACTCACTCTAGCCCGGGCAAAAGAGTGAGACTCTGTCTCAAAAAAAAAAAAAAAAAAAAAAAAAGTGGTGCTTCTTAAACTTCAATGCCCTTGTGAACCACCTGGGGATTTTGTTAAAATGCAGGTTCTGATTCAGTAGGTCTGGGGTGGGGCCTGGAGGCATTTCCAACAAGCTCCCAGGTGATGCTGATGCTGCAGGTGGAGGTAACGATTTGTAGATCCAATACTTTGGTGCTCATTATGGGGGGGCGGGTAGGCCTAGTGTCTGGGAGGGGCCCAGAGGAGGGGAATTCATACCGTCCTTACCTGTGAGACTGACCAGAGGGGCTCAGCCGACTGCGAATGGGCAAAGTCTGTACCATCAAGTGGCCAGAACAGCTGATTCTCCCCTGAAAAACAGAAAATGAACGAGATTAAAATAAGAAGAAATCCACATTTTTAAAATGTATGTAAATTTTTCCAGACCAGAACATTATGAAACTTTTGGCTAACTATTATGTGTTTTTCTTCAGAGGGGGTGACTAAAAACAATATAATATGGCTTCTTTCATCATTGTTAATATTCCAGGGGGAGAGATTTTTAAGAGTATTGTAATGACTTTCATTTTTAAGCTGAGAAATGAACAGCACAAATGTAAAAGAATTTGAATTCTTATGTATTTAACATTATTTGCAACCACAATGCAGAGAGCATGGCCAATTTTTTTTTTATATTTCCCTCAATAAAGATTCTTCAAAACTAAGATTTCAATAGGAAGAGTAGATGAGAGTAGAAATTATAGTTCTGTACTTCCTATTCAAATAGTAATTGAAGATATTTATTCTGTCATATCTTTTAGGGGAATTTTAAGATGGCCTCATTCAGAAAAGGAAAGTGGAAGATTATGGACTTCCAACTTTAAAAAACAAAATAATCAAAAAAGAGGACGTTATGAGTTTCAGGGACATTCAGAAGGCTTTACAAAGTAATTTGCCTATTTTCTAAAGAACAAAAATGACATTCTTTGATAGAATGATTTATTGACTGTAAGAGAGTCATGAGTTGATAAACATAAGATACAGCCCCACAGGCCTGGGAGGTATGCAGAGTGAAGAGACAGTACGAATGTCCCTTGACAAAGGCTGAAGGATTGAGTGACCCATCAGGGGCTAACTAGTGTTTTAAATTGTGATGCTGTGCTCTAGTTACACACAATCACAATGCTTCTCATTCACTTTCCACAGCAATCCTCAGTAACTCGCACTTCTCAGGGTCTCATTCACAAGACATCAACCGCTCTTTCCTGAGAGTGCAGCACAGCGCAGAACCCTGCGTCTCCACCTGGGGGTTGGCTGCCATGATGGTGTAGTTGCCATCGTCATCGCTGGTGGTGGATTCGATGTGCAGACAACATGTCCCATCTCCTTCTCGCCTCATTTTGCAGTGCTCATTTCTCTTAGAAATCTGCTTCCCATCTTTGAACCAGTAAACCTGAGATGAAAGATAATCAAGGAGAATATACACTGTTCCATGTTCATTATCTTTAGAGGATAATGGTCTAGGGAGTAGGGTGAGGTGAAGGCCAATTGCCACCTCTACAATAAGTGACCCACCCCTTACAAAGCACTTGGAAAAAAAGTTATAAAACATATTCAAAATGATGGTATAATATGCCCCTCCACTTGTACCTAGACAGTCTTTAAGCAAAAAATCCAATATAATTTAGGACTAAGCGCTTTTGACTGCTATTTCTTCTTCATAATTAGTTAAAAAGCCACCCTAAGGGTCAGATGTGTCTTAAGAAGCAAAATAATGAAAAGCAGGAGCCTAGATCTTTTCCCATTACCCTGTTCATAAGCTCAAGTCTCCTGCAGTTGCAGATCTCAGCACCTAGAATAGCTCACCTTGCTTGAAAGGATAGTATGGTTTGTTATACTAAGTGGAATGAGGCTAGGATTAACTTGCTAAATTTCTCATCTAGCCAAAATTTAAATATATATATTTTCATGTTTAGTTTTACATGCGTCAAGGAGATCTCTCAAAGACAGAGAAGATAAAGCACTGGTTGCATGCAGCTGCCCTCCTCTGCTTTTCCTGGTTACCTAACCATACATGATAACACCCTGCTAATGTTTATGAAAGTGGAGCAGAGAGCCATCCCCTGCCACAGCCTCACCAGGTGTAAATCCTTCTCTCTGCTGACTGCCAAAAAAT
Source organism: Avahi laniger (assembly GCA_963575035.1). Lineage (NCBI taxonomy): Eukaryota > Metazoa > Chordata > Mammalia > Primates > Indriidae > Avahi > Avahi laniger. The sequence goes on from CAUYSK010069887.1 coordinate 70,484, forward strand.
CTGGTGACTCATAAGATTTTTCAGCAGCCAGTGATAATGATATGACATTTTTGGCATTTACCAGCCTAATAGTAATGATACAAATATAGCTCACTTTGTGCAACAACGGACACCCTGTGGATATTCAATAGATATTAAAAGAAAAATAACAATTTGGTGAGTCTGATGGCTAAGAGTCAATAGCCCAAATATACCATCATGACTAAGAAATTTATTTTAAACTTTTATTAAAATTCTAACTAACCCATATGTCTGATTTCTTTTTGGCCTATTTGATGATTCCATTCCCGATGGTCTTTTTTTTAGTCAAATTATCTGGGCTTTGCTAATTTTCTTTTTTTCTATATATATATTTTTTTATAGAGACAAGGTCTCACTCTTGCTCAGGCTGGTCTCGAACTCCTGAGCTCGAGCAGTCCTCCCACCTCGGCCTCTCAGAATGCTAGGATTACAGGCGGTAGCCACCAGGCCTGGCCAACGCTTTGCTAATTTTCTAGTATTGGTTTTCATTCCCTCTATAGATACTTCAGTAGGATCTGATAAGACTTTCTTACTAAGAGGGAAGTGTATAGCAATGAACATCTACATCAAAAAAAAAAAAAAAGACTCCAAATAAACAACCTAATGATGCCTCTAAAGGAAGTAGAAAAGTAAGAACAAACCAAATCCCAAATTAGTATGAAAGAAATAATAAAGATCAGAGTGGAAATAAATGAAATTGAGACCAAAAATATTCAAAAGATCAACAAGAAGTTGGTTTTTTGAAAGGGTGAACAAAATTGACAAACTTTTTGCTAGACTAACTTAAAAAAGAGAGAGAGAAGACCCAAATAAAAATCAGAGATGAAAAAAGGAAACATTACAACTGATACTTCAGAAATACAAAGGATCGGCCGGGCGCGGTGGCTGACGCCTGTAATCCTAGCTCTCTGGGAGGCCGAGGCGGGCGGATTGTTTGAACTCAGGAGTTCGAGACCAGCCTGAGCAAGAGCGAGACCCCGCCTCTACTAAAAAATAGAAAGAAATTAGCGGACAACTAAAAATATATATATAAAAAATTAGCCGGGCATGGTGGTGCATGCCTGTAGCCCCAGCTACTCAGGAGGCTGAGGCAGGAGGATCCCTTGAGCTCAGGAGTTTGAGCTTGCTGTGAGCTAGGCTGACGCCATGGCACTCTAGCCTGGGCAACAGAGTGAGACTCTGTCTCAAAAAAAAAAAAAAAAAAAAAGACAGTTCTTGAAGACACCGTCCATAGTTTCATGCTGTTGGTTAGCCAATTGGCTGGTCATCATCCCCTACCTTTGGAACAGGTATCCCAACAATTTTGCAGGTGAATGTGACTGGAGAGCCTTCTGTGACCCGGAAGTGCTTGAGTCTTTTGTCGAAGACGGGAGCAATACACTTGCCCGTGGGGATCTCGTCATGTTGGATTTCATCATCTGATTCATCAACAGGAGTTCGTTCCAAGCGAAACTCTATTTCATTCATCAGCCTCTGCTCAAAGCTTGAAATTTTGTACTCCTGTCAAAGTGAAAAATATGCTTTAATGTCAATTTGTATATGGTGAGGAAGAACATGTCCATCAGTGTAATTGAGGATGGAACTTTTTAAGATTCAGATGTTAGATATACACCATGGAATTCCAATAAACCAGGCATGTTCTATTTCTAGTTTCTCACCATGGAGCACTAAAGGAAATTTCTTTCTATAGTGTCTCTAATACCAAATTGCCTTAGTGAATCCTGATTCCTGACCTTGAGCCTGGAGCCTGGAGTAGAACACTGTAGGGAATGGAGTGAAGATAACATATAATTTCCATAACTTCTATTCGTGTTCTTTTCTGTATGTAGAACTGTCTATAGAGGTACTTTGGTGAAGCTTTCTGAACTGCATTCTGACACATGCCTGCATCACAACTTCCCGTCTCTCCTGGACATTCCCATCTGTGTACTTGAAGAAAACCTGTCTTGAGTAAGTCTCCCTTAATTCCACATGTGCCTTCACTGCATCCTTCTGCCCCCTCACAACAAACCAACGCAATGTGTTAGGGCAGAGGATGTGCCGTGGTCCCGTCACACACACGCGGGCCACATACAAGACAAAGCCAATGTGGGGTCAACTTAGGTTCCTCCGGTGTTGGCAAAGGAAGGAATCAGGGACAGAAGTCAGTGAAGTGGCAGAGCAGGGAGCCAAAAAGAGAGAAGCTGCCCATACTTCCCTTCCTGGCTTTAGGTTTGTCACTTGCAGTGGTCCTTGGGGTGTGGGGTCTTATTTTTGAATAAGGATCAGATCGTTGTTTACTATAAGGACAAGAAGTTACGTATTACTGGATTGAGATTGTTATTTTGCAACAAAGTAACCATGGAACTTGCTAGGAACTAAAAGTGGCCCAAAAGGTTTTGAGATTGCCTTGCATTCGACATTGCCAGGAACAGGAGAAGAATTAGCCCCACTGGATAAATTTAAAGGGATAATGGGAGATAACGATAAAATTGCTTATTAAGAAATACTTGTTTAGTGTACCAATTATGTAATATAATGTATAAATTGAAGATGAGCAACAAAATAAGAATACATAGATCAAGGAGTTTCCATGAAAGATTCATTAAATATTTGGGAAGTCTAGCCACAGGAACAAGGAAACTACGCAACTGTATGGCAGGGTAGGTAGCCAGTTGCTAAAACACAGAATCTTTACATCTGAGATGTTAACAAAGATGTACACCTTCCCCAAAGCAGGAATCGATGTTTTTTTTACAGTGCTTTGCAACTAAGAGATAGTTTACCCCCAAAATAACTATTCTTACTACACATAAATCAAAGTTGTCATTTTAAGATACGACTGACGTGACTCAGATATCATAAGGAAATTTGCAAACACAAACAATATGTTTTAGTTAAATTTAAAGGTACTGTCTGTACTGTTTTGCACAAAGGTTTCACTACTGATCCACTACCAGTGGATGTGCATTTTAAATTTCCAATACTGAATTTATGCTGTGTTCTCCATTTTCCCTTGCCTCATCTCCTTCGTGAGTAAAAACAGAAGTTGGTGTGTCAGTTGCTCGTAGCTGACATCTGCACTCAAAGGAAAGAATTTGTTTTCTCTGTAAATCTGGCCTGTATAGTAATCAGATCAATGGTAAATGACCCATCCTTTCTAGGCTCATAAATTGCATAGAATAACAGTTGCTCTACGAAAGAAGATGAAAAGCTAAAAATATTTATTTCGGAAGAATATGCCATTTGAAAATATAACCTTTTTTTCCTTTAAAGATAACCCTCTTAAGGCTGATAATTTGACAACTTGAAACATTTGATTTCTGGGACACATCTACAGAAAGTTTCTTTAAATTGGAAGAGTTTCTTCAAATTGGTAGAGAGGGTTTTCCTTCTGTTGAGAACCACAGTGTAATGACACATCTCAATCAGAAATGGCATTGCCAAGGCATGGACCGTGATCCAACACTCACTGCCTGAGTTCACCGCTGGCTTCCTCTACTCTGGGTGCCAAATTTGAGCTTCAGGGGCCAATAATCAAATAGGATAAAATCAGCTAGAAAACCTGCTCAAAGTATTCCCAACCCTTTCTGGGTATGATGTGCACTAGAAGAAAGTATTGTGTATTAGAGAAAGTGTTCTCCTTTTTGTTCCAGGGATAGCCAGAGTTTGGAGACAGCAGATAAAATATTCCTAGATAAATTTGAAGGTTGACATACTTTTCACTATTTATTTAATGATCATTCATTGCTTTCAATAGAAATAATCAGTTTTCATAACCTACCCCTTGTTCCTGCTGCCAAATTCTTGGTAAATACCTACTATGTGCTAAATACTCTTATAGGCACTGAGGATGCAACATTCTTTAAAATATAGACTCTACCTTCAAGGAGGGTGCATAAAATACTTTTAATCCAAATTTTGTACTTAAGAATAAATAATTACTAAAAAATGCAGAGATTTACTTTATATTTAAAAATTCAGTTAACATTTGCTTAGTTTCAGCATGTTTTTAAAAGTTTTCGTCTTTTCAATAAGCTGATTTAAATGAATAGATATTACTACCCATATGGGTAGCCATTATGGGTAGTACCCATAATTAGCTATGATCAGAATCTGTATAGTCAAGTGAGATATTTTCCATAGATATGCAACAAATCCAAACTTTTCTACTTAGTTAAAAGTTTCATTATCCTATCTGAAACTAATGCAAATGCCATAATTGTGTGTTAATTCAGCAAATATTCACTGAATACCTACTTTGTGCCAGTCATAACAGGGACACAACAGTGAACAAGATATCCCCTAATCCCAGCCCCCAGGGAGCTCATGGCTGGTGCATTCTGTGTGGGCCCATGGCAGAGGACAAAGGGACACTTCACTATCCCAGCAGTCAGGGTCCTGCAATGCTCAAGGTGGGCAACGTAAAGCCAGTGGCCTTAACAATCTGCAAGGTAAGGCAAACATGGAATTCTTACTAGAAAAGAATGGATGGCGTGACCATTTGCTCACAAAAGAGGATTGTCATAAAGAAAGAGATGAAAGAGGTCGGTCTTAAATAGAGGAAATGACTGAGCAGCTTAGAGAAGGAGATTAGGTGAACAAAAGGCAGAATAAAAATCAGGTACTTATTTTTTTCCCTCTGTCATATAGGGCAGTATCTGGGCACTGCAGAGAGTTTTAAAGAAGCATTAATAAAAAAGTGAGGGGGTGGGTGAACAGAATAAAGAGATGGGAAGGTTTCCAGAAAAATGAGGTCGAGGAGGAAAGTTGGAATAAGACATTAGATGGGGAGGGGCTTGAAGATTAGAAATTAACAATCAACATAGTAGTCAACAAAATATTTACTGAGTACAGAACATCATTCTAAATCACGTATGAATTAAAATTATTCATCCCGAAGGCTCCATTATGTTTTACAATCTTGGGTTCCTTTGACTTCTCAGATTCACCCCACTAACCTAAACCATTTAGGTTTTGTCGATGCCCCATCAAGGTCTACCAGTGATGAATGGCAGCATTCGAAAGAAGAAATGATGCAGCCTGCAATCGAGAAATCAAGAAACCTCTCTCTAGGCTTATCCTCAACCCAAAGACATTTCGTTGTCAGTTTAGAAGGCTAAAAATTTTAATAAATATGAGCATCTGAAAGGATGACACCTTTGTATTTCACAAAGTTCTAAGAATCAACACAGGTTAATTGCTAATTAATATATAAAATGTGTTAGAGGGTAAACGCTGAGATATTACAACAGAGAAATACAAAGTGGTAGAAACGTCGCAGAAAACTCATTTTCTAAAATATAATTTATAATTTTGAATTCTGGGGAGGAAACATTTTCCTAATCAGTAATATTCATTGTTTGAGGACTTCTGATTTATTTTCATGCTCAGTGCAATGTGGTAACGCTAGATCATACAAATGTTCTAGGACAGTTTATCCTTCACTTGCTTAGGACTAAAACAGGGCAAGAGAATCTAGCTTTCTGGGCCTGAAAGTTTTCAAAGCAAAATAAAGCAAAAACAAATGCATATTCTTCAGAAGGAATCATTTGCTCCCACCCCCTCCACATGTGTAGGTTAATTTGGAAATGAGAAAACAGATTATTTTCATTCCTGTGTCTCCAGACTGCAGGTATAGACAACAACCAATACACAGTGCTTCTATCTGATTGTTCTCCGATTGTCCAGTGCTCTTACACTTTTCTGAGCTAACTTTCTCTTAACCTCACTAACGTGGGCCACAATACATTTTAGACAGTTCTTCAAGACATTCTCACTATCATTTCCCAAGGCAGCAACAGACAAAACAATAATGTAATATTATTTCCTAAAACTTCATCAGAGTCAACACTGCCAACCAAAGGCAAGCATTCCGTCTCAGATAGCTCCTTAGTTTCCTGAATTTCATTACGCAGCATGGATTTTGTTATCCATGGCATAGAATTCAGTTTAAGATCAATTCTGTAATTAACCAACTGTAATAATTCTTAGAATAATAATTCTCAGAAGATTGACACATGTCACAGATATTTAGATGGAGAGGGTTGAGATGCTTTTAGAGACTTTCCTTGTTCCTGCTATTAGTCCAAAAGTTAATTTATGATGGAGGTTTGAGAGAGAGAGTTCTATTGGGTTTATGGCACTCAACTCATGGAAAGTTTGTTTACGTGTACTCACATCTCAGGTAATTAGGAGAAAAATCCTTCTTTACCCTAGACTTGGGTAAGGGATTAGCCTGGATCTACCTACAGAATAACTATAAAAGTAAAATCCAACAGCTCATGTGCTGGTATCATTTTTAGAGGGTTCTAATTGCTCCCTCTCTGATCTGTAAATGACATAGGCCGAATACAGCTCTGATTTCAATGACACTCAGAAGAATTAACAACCACATGTGATGACAGAATTACAGGAAAACAAATCTGCATTAAACAGAGCAACATTTATGGGGCTTGAAGGTAGTTGTCATAAAACAGGAAAAGGCGGCAGAGTTTTAGGGCAAATGTGATAGTGTCCTGGAGACCACAGCTCTAGCTGTAGTTCCACCACTGACTGTTTGACACCTGTGCCTCAGTTTCTCTATCTAGAAGATGGAAGAGAATAGTGGCCTTGGTATTTGCCTCCCAGAAATGTATGTAATTTGGTGAAATAATATATGAAAAGTATACTCAGTTACAGCAAGTTTAAATATTCTCCTTCTGTTTAATAATTTAAAATTGATTTTTTAAAAGACTTTAAACAGCACATTTTCAAAAGAGCTCACTCAGTAAAAGTTTCCCAATATGTAACATAATTGCAAACTATTGTATATCCATGGCTCTACTGGAAGTAAGAGGTAGGAACACTAAGGAAAACAGCATATGGTCAGGGAAATCTAGAGCTTCGTTTCCAGAGATCACTTAGGTCACAAATTCCGTAGTATTTGGCATATTGTTTTGACTGAAATTTTGCTATATTTTAAAAGCGATTTTATCAGTTCCCATCTTGGGGAATAAACAGAGTTAGATCATTAAAATGTGAAGCTACGTTAAAAATAACTATTTGATTATCAAAAGCAAAAATAAGTGGTTCAAACAAGAAAATAATCTATCTTTCTTTGGTTTGAATGATGCTCTCCTGTGGCTTTTCTCTTTTTCTTTCAGTGTAAATACTTACTAGAAAGCAAGGAGTCATACAGGTTGAACCATAGGATGCTGCCTAATGGCTATTTCACCTGATTCAACCTAATATAAGGATTGAGAGGAACTGGTGATCAGACTTCCAGGCACATTAGGTTAAAGGGCAGGTTAGAACCTCAGGGTTCCTTAAACTCTAGATCATCTCAAGGCTCAGATATCGAAGTATCTCAAAGAGATGATGGTGTAGGCCGGGCGCGGTGGCTCACGCCTGTAATCCTAGCTCTCTGGGAGGCCGAGGTGGGCGGATCGTTCTGAGCTCAGGAGTTCGAGACCAGCCTGAGCAAGAGCGAGACCTCATCTCTACCAAAAATAGAAAGAAATTA
>CAUYSK010069888.1:0-22744 GCA_963575035.1 Avahi laniger
CGGGTATATGTGTACACAAAGAGTGCAATGTGCACCACGCAATGGGATGGACATATTTGAAACCTGGACTGAGGGGGGGGGGCAAGGGCAACACACGTAACCTAAACATCTGTACCCTCATATTATGCTGAAATAAAAAAAAAAGATTGATATAATAGCAGCTAAAAAACAGATTACCTTTTATAAAATGTTAAAATTTACTCTAATTATGTTTTTTGAAAATACAGTTTCGATAAATTAGATGTTAACAAAAAGTACAAGACGTTTACGACAGTATTCAAAACAAAGTTAAACAAAAGATGTTAAAATACAGTCTTTCCAAGGGAAAAGAACAACTGAATATCAAAAACGAATTGCAAGAACATGTGGAAACAGCAACAATGAATTTAAGGATAAAAGCAAATTAATTATATTAGTTTCGACATAATTTCAATGTTTTAAATGCTTATAAAAAGCAATATAGTCTGAAATTAATAAACTTGAAAAATAAATACAAATTTAAGCTACTTGAGATATAAATTCCTATCAGAAATTGAGATTAAAAAGTTAAAAAATTAATTGTTCTTGAAGAAATTTTATATATATATCAAGAAGGTGAAGGGCTGGGCGCAGTTGCTCACACCTGTAATCCTAGCACTCTGGGAGGCTGAGGTGGGTGGATCCTCTGAGCTCAGGAGTTCGAGACCCGCCTGAGCAAGAGTGAGACCCCGCCTCTACTAAAATTAGAAAGAAATTAATCGGTCAACTAAAAATATTTAGAAAAAATTAGCCGGGCATGGTGGCACATGCCTGTAGTCCCAGGTACTCGGGAGGCTGAGGCAGAAGGATCTCTTGAGCCCAGCAGTTTGAGGTTGCTGTGTGCTAGGCTGACACCACTGCACTCACTCTAGCCCAGGTAAAAGAGTGAGACTCTGTCTCAAAAAAAAGAAGGTGAGGTATATAGTGTTGATATCAACAAACAAATACTTTATGTAATTAATATTAAATGGCATTAAATGTCATATTGTGTAAAGATTAAAATACATAATGATTTGTGAATTTTTAGGCAAAAAACTATAGTTATTGAGGTACTAAATAAATAGGAGTACATTCTTGGATTGTAACACAGCAAACTTCTTGGTGGACATACTTTCCAAAACTGGAAAGGTAAAAACAAACAAACAAACCAAACAAACAAACAAAACTCATGCCACCATCATGCAACTGTGTTACCATAAATACTTACAGTACTATTTTTTCAGTCAACAATTATGAAGATTATGTTGGGACTTAAAAAACAATTCCCCAAATGAAGGCCTCAGCAGCAGTTTCAAAAGCAAAAGTTTTTTCCTGACCTTTCCGTTCTCTCTCATCTCTTAGTCTCATTCTTCCCTGAGGTTAACTGTAGAAACTAGAATTCCTCTTCCCCAAGATGGGTCATAGAAACCAGAATCTCCTTTCCTCAAAGACTTCCATAAAACCTAAAAATATTACTCTAACTCCCTTCCTCATTTCTGTGTTGAAACTGTCCAAAAGAAATTATCTGACCTACCTTGTTTGTATGTCATAAGACCTCTGTTGCAGAAAGGGCCTTGCCCTATATCCAGAAAGAAGAAATTCTTCACAGAAAGCCCAAGAAGAACTTAGACAGACAGGCCTTCCTGGGTTTCCCCATCAAGTTTATTAGCATTAGATCATACCCTTTTTGTTCAATCATATTCTACATGGCTCTCCATACTTTGTTAAACCTAAGCATAAAAATGAACAATTTCCCATGTACTTTTCGGTCTTCATTCTAATGGTTCATGAGTCATGTAAAGTTTGATCATATAAATTTGTATGAATCTTTGATTAATCTGCCTTTTGTTAATGATTTTGAGTGACTCTTCGAAGGGCAAAGGGGAATTTTTTCCCTTAGCACATACAATTACATGTATTAAGAAAAATAACAATAAGGCACCATTACATGGCAGTAGACATGAACATGAATGAACAATAGAAATAAAACACAAATATATAACAAATATGATGTAAAAGCAGAAACTCTGAAAAATACTAAACTTTCTATCAAAAGTTTGATTACCATTAATCTGGAGGAAAATAAATTAATAAATCATAAATTGAAAATTTTAAAACGATGTCTTTTGCAAATGTTGATTAAGAAAAAGTATAATATTAACCAATAGTCAGTGTTCAATCTGTGCTAGACTATATTTTAATTAGCTTATATCAATAAAATACTTCTAACAATTTACACCGAGGAGATCAATTTTAATTCTAATTACAAATAATTATATTTAGACATAAAATGTGAAGGAACCTGGCTAAATAATTAGTGACAGAACTAGTATTTATATTCACCTTCTTTATCATGGGAAACATCAAGCATATAAAATATATATAGGTATGTTGTAATGTGACTGAAATCTTGGTACTTGTTCCCAAAGCTGAAAAAAAAAAAAAAATGAGAACAAGTTGGTTCAGAAAACAGAGAGGAAGATTTACTAAGTTGTTAGTAAATGAGGAGGATGGCAGACTCTCATCTTAAAGAACCACCATCCTCCTGTTGAGAAGAGTTTAGGCTCTTTTATAGGTACACAGTCCTTCAGTTAACTCATGGTTTTCATGACCACACACTATTCCCATGGGCCCCTGGTGGCTTGATTGTTCTTCATCTGATCAAATCTTGCGACTTCTCCATCATTGTCTTGTGACCACTAAGCCATCCCCTACAGTGAGGAGAAGAGAATGAACAAACAAGCACAAACAGACCTGCAAGTTAAGCTTCCTGAATTGGGGCATCATTTAGAATGCAAGGTTATGACCTGCTTTTCCCATAATTCCTTTTGCTTTTCTAGCATCTCAGTTCACAATTTGCAAAAGAAGGCAGTACACCAAAGGGCTAAGTGAAATACTATGTAAGCAATGATTATACATAAGAACAAACAAATCCAAGTGAAGTAACCCTGATAAAACATATTTGATCCCATTTGGTATCCAAGAAAATAAGTAAGAAGACCAGCCATCTAGTTCTGTCCCTAATCCATCTAGAAGGGAGGTACGATGATGATCAAGAATCTGTTTTAGCCAAGTAGCCTGTTGTCTGATTTTCTCTATGCTGTTTTTTGTTGCTCCATGAATTAATATAAATGTGTTTTCAGACAGGATTTGTCTTAGGAGTTTTGCAGAACTTTGCCCTGAAGGAATATGTGAACGTGTATAGTTTGCATTTCAAATGCTGTTGCACTTGGAAGGGCGTCTCTGAAAGACAGTAGCGGTTGTATCCCACAAGGCACCAAGTTTCTCAGACCTAAAGGTTTGTATTTGCTTTGTAAAGCAAAGTGAATCTGTTAAAAACTACAGGATGAGAGCTGACAATGGAGTGCCCCCCCCCAGAAAAGACAGCCACAGACAGCTGCCCGAATGGCTAAAAGCAAGCTCCTGTTTAAACACTCCAGACTACCTGTCTCCCTTCACAATAACCTGATAAATATGGAGCCAATATGTCTCTGTTTAACCCTTCTGTTAAGTGATAAATTTACTTTAGCACGTAGAAGTTAATCTTTGAAAGATTTTGTAACCATTTGTTCACATAGATAGAATTAGTTAAAGGATCTGTACAAGCCTTTTGACAATCTGGTAACCTAAGAGGAACTACCTGCTGTTATGCAAATCTGTTACCCCTGACAACTAATCACTGTTTCCTATAAATTACCATGTAAGACCTCATTCTGGGCTTTTTGAGATCCATGGAGGAGATCTAGGCCCCCTGAGATCCCTCTTTTCCTATAATCTTTATAAACTTATAAAACTATATCTTTGTCTCTTTGTATTCTTTTATTTCTTTTATTTTCCATTTTCTTCTATTATTTTCTTATCCCTTGCAACTCTACCAAAGGGACCTGATTTTTTGCTGGGAGCTTAAATACCTCCCTAAAGGTTTTCACTTGAGAGGAGCTATTTATATAGGTACAGCAAGATATATTGGCTATGGCACAGACTCCTACCTGTTCTGCTAGGATGTAATCTAAGGCCATGCCATTATCCAGGACTACTTTAGCAAGCCATTCTAACAAGTATTATAAATTAGTGAGGGCCTCAGCAATTTCATTAGCAATAATAGTCAGAGTTTTGTATAGATTGTAAAGCATATGATGGTTGCTCTAACCTCCCAAAAAGCTAATGGATTATAGGCAAAGAAAAATTCATCTCCGCTGAGAATTTCTGCTGGTAAATACCAGCAAACTCCCAGGGAGTTTAGATAAATAGCTTTAAGGAGTCAGCCCAATGAGCTTATTCTTTCACAGAAGGTATAGATATGGGTGTAGTCAGGATAGACTACTGTCTACCTAATAGACACTGTTTAAGGGTAGTGTAATTTATTAGGAACTCAGTTGCCCATGGAATTCTGTTTTCCTTGCTGACTAAAATATAGCCCTGGGGAGAGCAATAAATTACTGCTTCAGGGCCATGGCAGTGATTGGTCCTGAAAAATTCTCCTACCAAATATCCTATGCATTGTATCCACGATTTAGCTCTCAGAGTGTCGCTCCATAAATTAATATTAGAGACAGAAATTGTCTCAGGAGTTTTGCAGGGCTCTACCCTGAAAGAATATGTGAACATGTTAGTTTGCATAGCAAAAGCTGTTCCACCTCAGGAGGGCATCTCAAAGGTCAGTAGCTGCTGCTCTCCAAGGTGACACTGTGGTCTGAGCCCCGCGGTTCTCCCGTGCTTTGAAGGACAAATCAAGGTCTACATGGAATCACGGGATGAGAGCTCATCAAAGAGTGTCCACACAGAGACAAATGTCTGCAGCTAAAAACAATTAGCACAAGGGACAGTTTCTGCTTGACTTCTGATGACCTGTCTCTATCTGCAATAACTAGATAAAAAAATATGGAGACACTATATTTCTGTTTAACCCTTCTGTTAAGTAATAACTTTATCTTAGAACTTATGAGTTTGTCCTTGAAAGTTTTTGTAACCAGAATTAGTTAAGGTATATATAGAACCCTTTTGAAATACTTGTAACCCCAAACAAATTACCTGTTACTATGTAAATCTGTTACCCCTGGCAACCGATCTCTGAACCTATAAATATCCATGTAAAACTTTATTCTGAGCCTTTGTGATTAATGGAGAAATCACAAGGTCCCTTGAGTACTCCCACTTTTTGCCTTTTATCTTTATAAATCTATAAAACTATACCTTCATTTCTGTGTATTCTTTTATTTCTGTTATTTCCATTTTCGATTATTTTCTTATCCTTTGCGATAACCCCTATCTAAGGGACCCAATTTTTTGGTGGGAGCATAGCTAACTCCCCGCACCAGGGTTTACACAAGGTCTTCCTTTGGATTCAGATAATAAAGTGATGTGTTTTCTCTACACATGGGCAACCTTCTGTCTCTGGGAGGTAAGGACATATAGTAATATGTTGGGGCATACATCCTTGTGAGTTTTCCTTCAAGACGAACCTCTATGTGGCCTCCCAGATGAAGCAGGAGAATTAAGCATGGGCTATCTGAGAAAGTTTTATTTTGGTAATGGATTATCCTGACTCTGTCCATTCAGACCAGAATTTTCAGAGGTGTGGTAATAACCTAGTAACCATTGCAAACCTCACTAAAGCCTTTCATGGGTCATACAAAGGGAATACCATGGTGCCAAGTTGATTGGGCTCACAGAACGCAGATCCAACCATGGGTTAATTTTGTAGATGATGCCAAAGTCTGGGTAATACAGATGAGGGAATTATCTTTCCACCCTATACCAAAGACACATAAGCAGAGAAATATTAGAAACAAGGTTAGTGTTCTCATTTGATTTTTTCTTGAAAGAAATATTTTAAGTCTTCCAGAGGATGACTTGTCTGTGAGGTGTGGAGCCATCTTCTTTTTCCTCAGGACACCTCTTCATGCATGTCTGATGTGCCCATGGCTTTACTCTGGATATCTTCAAGGAAGTGAGGGTTGTCAGAAGTACGTCATATGGTCCCTTGCACTTCTCTTGCAGTTGTTCTTTCCAAGACTTGAGCAGTACTCAGTCTCCTGGATGAAAAGGATGAAGGGGTGCCTCTAGTTGTGGCAGAGACCTGGAAGAAGCTAACTCATGTGTGGTCGTTAATATTTGATCTAGCTGTTTGGTGTACTGCTTTATTCACTCCTTCTTCATCACTATATCCCAATACTTACCTCAGAGGTCTAGGAAGGATCTCCTGTACACTATTTCATAGGGGCTTAATTTAAGCCTGCTTCTAAGGATCACCATTATCTAAAGGAGGGCAAATAGTAACACTTTATTCCATGGTAACCTGGTTTCCTGCATTAATTTAGCAATGGTTTTCTTAAAAGTATGGTTAATCTTTTCTGTCCTTCATGTAGATTGAAGTCTCCAGGAGGTATGTAATGTCTGTTCTATATTCAGGGCTTTACTTGTTGCATGGCTTCTGATATAAATGAAAATCCATTATCACTTCGTATATATCACTTTGTATCCATTATCACTTTGTATGTCACTCTTATATACAAAGTAGATCATATCTATTCATTGATAACACTTGAACTGGACCAATATGACTCAATTGCCTGAAATAAAGAAATTGTTGATTTTTAAAAATTGTAGGATGATAACAGTAATAGACTTTATGGAGCACTTCCACATGCTAGTGAACATGCTTGGCATTTTACATGCATATGCATGCATTTTATTTAATCTTCAAAATAGCCCTTCAATCTATAAACTTCTACATTTTACAAGTTGCAAATTATGTTAATGGTATTTAGTACCTATATTTAATTATCATTAGGTAGAAGAGTCAAAGAACTCTGATGTTTAAATCACCTTAAATTTGTGGTTCTTAAACTTTAAGGAACAACTGATTCACACAAAAGCCTTGTCAATCACACTTTGAAAAACACTTCCTTAAATAAATTATCTAAATGTGAATTCTATACTGAACTGGCTTTCAATGGTTTGAAAGCCTGTAAACTAACTGATTCACAATTTTGCTTGGTTCAAGTTTTTCTTGTTGTTAAATTTGTTTCTATTCCTTACCCATTTCATGATCCTAAATAACCACTACAAGTGAGAGGAACATGATGTTCCTCTCATATAAAATATGCATACTAAAATTGCTTAGTTTGTAGTATTATTAGAATGATTACATAAAATTATATTTCTATCTAGCCTACACTAAATGCTCTGTTGATGTTCATTGTTATCATTGTTGTGATTTTCTAAGAGACAAAAGATATCTCTAAAGCAGAACTAATATAGATTCTGAGCTAACTATTACGAAAAATTACCTAACATAGAAAATAAGGTAAAAGACAGAGAGCCTATCCTTTCAGTGGTATACTTAAGAATTAACAGGGTATTCAAAGATTACTTACTTCTCTTGGTAAAAGTGTGCCTGTGTTTCATTTGCTATCTGCTATTAGGGCCCAGAATCTGTGCAGTTGTATGTTAACATGAATATTTGTGTCAAGTGGAGATGCAAATAGTTTCTGTTCAAGCCAACTAAGATGTCAACCAGTTTTATTCTAACCAGAAACAAAACCAAAAGCAGTAAGACATTTTTTCTTGACATCAAAGACATAGCGTCTTTTCCAGCACCATTTCTCCTTCTCTCAACACCAATTGAGTGGCCTACAATTCAATTCAATTCTGACATTAACTACCCAGATTTCACACCAGACTCCACAGGCTGAATGACACAATCCCACAAGACTGCCTTCACTTCAGATGCCAGTCACAGATATTAGGTTCCCAGGTTACCCACATTGCTGCCTGACTTGGCTATAACATCAAAGATTCCCACAACCACCCTCCTTCAGGTTTGATAATTTGCTAGAATGACTCACAGATGTCAGAAAAATGCTATACTTACAGTTAAAATTTCTTATGAAGAATACAAATGAACAGTCAGATAAAGACATACATCTGGAAGGCTTCCGAAGTGTTCCAAGCAAAAGAGCCCCTGTATCTGTGGAGGTGAGGTGTGCTACTTTCTGGGCACATAGATGCGTATGCTAAATTACAAACTCCCTGAACCCTCTCACATAGGGGTTTTTATGGAGGTTTTATTAGGTAGGCCTCCTTGTGGCTGTTGGTGATTATTAATATCTCAAACTCGAGCTTCTCTTCCCTCCCCATAAGTTAGGGGATGGAGGTGAACATTCCGAGCTTCTGATCAAGGCTATATGATTCTGACAAGCCTCCATTTTGAAAAGATCTAGGACTCTTCCAAGGGTTGCCTCACTTAGAAAAAAATATGCTCTTATCACATTAACCCTCAGGAAATTATAAGTGTTTTAGGAGCTCCGTGCCAAGAACTGGGGGAAATACCAAACATTCTCTTTATATTAAATAACAAAAGTCTAAAATAAAAAAAAAATAAAAACTGATAGTCTTTATTTCATTATAACTTTCTCAGAGGACTATAAAAAAGTCCTGCTCAACCCAAATGCTCTTTGAAACAGCACTAAATCCCTGCTGGTTTCCTCATGGATGAATTAAACACACCTTTGACAGATATGTGTTTCCTATTTGTGTGAGAGTCATGTGTTTAACTTTGGGAAAATCATGCTTTTACAGAAGACATGTATGATCATGTCTACAACTTTCTCACACATAAAACGTATTTGGTAAGAGAGTAAATAGTATATAAGCCTCATAAGCAAACAACTCAATTTGCCCTATTATCTTATTCAGAACGCTGGTGACACATGTTCTAGTCCTTTTGTGCTACTATAACAACACACAGGGTAAATTATAAACATTAGAAATTTGTTTTTCACTGTTCTGAGATGAGGAATCCAAGATGAAGACATCACCGACATTTGGTGTCTGCTAGAGTCTTTTAGTTGTATCCTGAAATAGCAGAAGAGGGAAAAAAGGAAAAAGAAAATGAGTGCTGTGTCCACAAATGTCAGAAAAATAGAAGAGAGTAATGCCATTCTGTCAAGCTCTTTTGTAAGAACTTTAATCCTACTTATGAAGGCTCTACACTCATGAATTAATCACTTTCTAAAGGCCCCAGTTCATAAATCTTTTACATTAGTGATTGTTTTACTGTATGAATTTTGGAGGATACATTCAGACTACAACACCACCTGACTTTCCTTTTGTCTTAGCTACCAGAAATAATATTCAGAATATGAGGTGCCACATCACTGAACAAAGACACCATCTGAAAAACACTGGGAATTGGGTTAGATTGGTCTAAGAAGGTGGTTTTATGATGGGGGTTGCCACCCTCAGCAGAGAGCAACACAAGACGTGTCTTTGACTTTATTTTTTTTCCGAAGCCATTTGGAAGATCACAATGAGGACTTGGTCTCACATGGCCAAAGGAATAGTGAGGTACTTGAAAATTACTGTTCTTGGCAGACTGCAGGTAACTTACAAGAGCTTCCCAAAACAAGATGGCCCAGGACTCAACAAACACAATTCAAAATGCACTGAGGGGGGAGAAGTAATTAAGGAACCACTGATCCATGAAATAATTCTTATGCAGGTGTGAGATTACCCCTTTTAGGGAACACAGAAATGTGTAAGGAATACTTACTTGTCCCAGTGACTGAAGATGGGAGAAAAAATTTAGTGGTCAGTGATCACTGTTGCAAAGCATTGTTGCTAGTACACATAATAATTTCCCTGGTCAAAATACTGATAGAAAGTATTTTGAGTATCACTGCTCACATCTAGTATATCTAGGATTGGGAATCATGAATTTTAGTATTTATGTAACTAGAAATTAATTAATTGGATATTTTAAGTGTATGAAAGTTGCTATTATCCTTCACCCTAAGCAATGCTTGGTACTGATTAATTTTCAGATCTTCTAATTCATTGGGAAAGGGAATCATATTTTCATATAGTTTGCATTTCTTTGATTTATAATGAAGTTAAACTTTTCTTATTCATTCAATGGCAATTCCTCTTTCTTTTTCTGGAAAAAATATTCAGGCAATCTATCCATTTTGGAGGATTTTAGACTACTCATTTGCAAATATTATTTATATACTTCCAATAGAAGTACATAGAACATTTAAATATATAGAACCCAAGATATTAATATGTACCATATTTAAAATAAACAGTTTTTCATCAAGATAAGAACATTAGAATTGAAGTTTTAAAAGTTAAGCGACTAAGCCAAGGTTCAATGTAAAAAAAAAAAGTAAATAACAACAAAATTATGTCCATGACTACTCTAGATAAATGTACTGTTTTGCTTTTTTATTCTAATAATGTTATTTGTTTATCTTTCTTCAAACATTTTAGACTAATATACTTAAAAATGTAGTATATAGTATAAATGTATCAAAGTACACTTAAATACGTAACAAGATATTTCTAAAAAGAAAGAACATAAATGATGAAGATTTCTAGTACTATGTTGAATATTTTCCCTGTTTAGTGTGATGTTGGTGGGTTTGTTGTATATGGCTTTTATAATTTTGGGGTATTTCCCACCTCTTCCTATATTGTTAAGTGTTCCTATCATAGAAGCATGCTTAATTTTGTCAAATGCTTTTTCAACATCTATTGAGAGGATCATATGGTCTTTGTTTTTGCTTCTATTTTTATGGTGATATTGCATTTATAGATTTGTACATGTTAAGCCATCCCTGCATCTCTGGATGAAGCCCACTTGGTCATGGTGGATTTTTTTTTTTTTTTTTTTTGAGACAGAGTCTCACTCTTTTGCCTGGGCTAGAGTGCTGTGGCATCAGCCTAGCTCACAGCAACCTCAAATTCCTGGACTCAAGCGATCCTTCTGCCTCAGCCTCCTGAGTAGCTGGGACTACAGGCATGTGCCACCATGCCTGGCTAATTTTTTCTATATATTTTTAGTTGGCCAATTAATTTCTAATTTTAGTAGAGATGGGATCTCGCTCTTGCTCAGGCTGATCTTGAACTCCTCAGCTCAAACAATCCATCCGCCTCGGCCTCCCAGAGTACTAGGATTACAGGCCTGTGCCACTGTGCCCAGCCCTGGATTATTATTATTTTTTTTTTTTTTTTGATGTGAAACTAAACTTGGTTTGCTAGGATTTTACTGAGAATTTTTGCATCTTTATTCATAAGGGTAATGGTCTATAGGTTTATTTTTGTTGCTATCATATCCTTTCCTGGCTTTGGAATCAGGGTCATATTGGCTTTGTAGAATGAGTTGGGGATGATTCTTTTTTTGATGTCATGGAATAATTTCTGCAATATAGGTATCAGTTCTGCAGTGTAGGTATCAGTTACAAACATGTTAAATGTATCTCTGAGCATTTTTCCAAGCTGACTTTGTACACAGGTGGAGATTAATCAAATAATGATGATCCCTTCGAATTATGTTTACTTTACAAATTCACTGCATAATTTCTAAGGGTTTTATGAATATTAAGATACCTAAAACCTTATAATAATCACATAAGGACTATTATTCTCATTCTGATGATGTAGAAACTGAGGCATACAGAAATTGCACTTATTCTGAAATGTTTCCCTTGGAAACTGGTGAGATCTGGATTCACTCATGCTGTCCAAGGCCAGGTTTCTGCTCTATTCTGAGGCATTCTGCCATGCTAGCATTTAATGGGAGCTTCTATTCATACATTGTTTTCAAGGAATGAAAACAGGAATAGCAATTCTCAACAATTCTTTACTAAATGATAGTTGAGAAAGCATCACTTCCAGTATCTTTGGGATTGTGTCCACATTTTGCTTTGGAAGTTGTATCTTCCAGTTGAAAACAACAAATTGACAGCCTCCTGCTTTGAAAAAACTACCAAAACAAATCATTTTGAAACAGAAGGAAAGCAGACTAGTTTTCATATATTTTATTAGGAAGACAACTTTTATCATAAATATAATTTGCTTAAAATAGGGTGATCTGAAATAAAAAAATACAACACATAAGATATGTTTATCTCAGGTGCATAAATTGCACAATCATGGCATGATCCTTTGCTCATATCAAAAAGTAAAAAATAACCATAATAAAGCAGGAGTAAATTTCTGGCTATCTAACATGGTAAATACAGTAGTTCGGACCACAAGATAAAAAAATCAATGAAGTGACGTTGCCAGGATCTCATGGCAAGTTTCAGCTTATGTAATTTTTTTGTAAATATAAATACATAAATGTTATATACAAATGTATTGATTTATAAATATAAGTCTATTTCTCAACATCACTAATCATTGAATGAATGCAAATCATAACTATCAAGAGATACCACTTCACATACATTAAGATGGTTACTTTTAAAAAAAGAGAATATAACAAGTGATGGAGAGGATGTGAAAAAATTGGAATCCTTGTGCACTGACAATGGAAAAGTGAAATAGTACAACCATTGTGGAAAAAAGTATAGCAGTTTCTCAATAACTTAAAAGTAGATTTATCTTATGATCCAGTAATTCCACATCTGGGCATACGGCCAAAATAAGTGAAAGCAGAGTATCAAGGAGATATCTCTGCACTCCTCTTCATAGCAGAATTATTCACAATGGCTAAAAATTGGGCAGAATTTATGTGTCCATTGAGAGATGACTGGCTAAACAAAATGTGGTATGGACTCACAATGTAGTATTATCAAGGCTTAAAAATGAAGGAAATTATGACATATGCTACAGCATGGCTGGCCCTGAGAGCATTTTGCTGAGTGAAACAAGCCAGTCACAAAATGACAAATGATATATGATTTCCCTTATACAGGATACTTAATGTATTCAAAATTATACAGATGAAAATTAGAATGGTGGATTCCAGGGGAAGGGGAGGGAATAAGTTTAATGGATATAGAGTTTCAGTTTTACAAGGTGAACAGACTTATAGATTTAAGTCTGTTACCCACTTTGAGTTGATTTTTGTGAGAGGTGAAAGGTGTGGATCCTGTTTCAGTCTTCTACATGTGGTCATCCAGTTTTTCCCAGCGCCATTTATTGAATAAGGATCCTTTTTCCCAGTGTATGTTTTTGTCTGCTTTGTCAAAGATTAGATGGCTATATGAGGATTGTTTAATATCTGGGTTCTCAGTTCTGTTCCATGGGTCAATGTCCCTGTTCTTGTGCCAGTATCAAGTTATTTTCATTACTATAGCCAGGTAGTATAGTTTGAAGTTTGGTAAATTGATGTCTCCCATTTTGTTTTTATTGTCTACGATTGCTTTGCTATACAGGGTCTTCTCTGGTTCCATACGAGGTGTAAAATTATTTTTTCTGTATCTGTGAAAAATGGTGTTGGTATTTTAAGAGGGATTGAATTGAGCCTGTAGATCACTTTGGATATTATAGACATTTTAACAATGTTGATTCTATCGATCCATGAGTGTTGTATGGTTTTCCACCTGTTTATGTCCTCTGCTATTTCCTTCCTCAGTGTTTCATAGTTCTCCCTGTAGAAGTCTTTTACTTTCTTAGTTAAACATATTCCTAGGTACTTTATTTTCTTTTTTGCTCTTGTGAAGGTTATTAAGTCTTTGTAGACTACACAACATTATGAATGTATTTAATAACACTGAACTAAATGCTTAAAATGACAAAAATGAAAAAGTTTATGTAATGTGTGCTTTACCACAAAAACTGGAAAAAAAACCTTATTAATACTAATTAAGATAAATCTATTCAAATTATATGAATGTATATGAAAACTTACACTTCAAAAATAGAGAAATAAGACATGTATATACTATTTCCTCTTCAAAATGTTGGGGCTCATTGAGACACAAGTGGTACCTGAATAGCCATTTGGCACTAGGTTATGAATAGTCTTTAGAATAATGAGAGGAAAGGAAAGGAAAATGTATGGGTATGTATTAGTCAGAGTTATCCACTAATAAGTTCAGAGAGAGTGTGGAAGGGAGAAGAGGAGGTGAGATGTAGGAAGAGAGGAGAAGATTGAGGATTGTTACAAGGAATTGGCTCACATGAAAATGGAGGCTGAAAATTACTGACATTTGCATTCCACAAACTCTAGGTCCAGGAGAGCTGATGGTATAGCTCCAGTTTGAAATCTGACAGTTCAAGACCCAGGAAGTTCCCATGTTTCAGTTAAAGCCTGATGCCAGGTAAAAAGTTCTGACACATAATTAACCATCTCAGGGCGTAAGAATTAATCTTATCTATACCTTTGAACAAGTTTCACCCTTAGGCTTTTAGCAACCTCTTGGAAAATTCTAGACTCTGATCCTGATGAAAGCATTTCAAATCAAAGAATAATCATCTCTGGCAAAGAGTTGTGTCTATAGTTTACTGAAAATATTAGATTAAAAATGAGTAAATTTTGGTCCAAATATTTAGAAACAATAATAGATTTGCATAATACTTTAGAAGCATCTGTTAAGTCCATTAAAGAGTTATTCACTTTTGTTTAACTAAAAATTAATTCTGAGCCCCAAGACTTTATAAAGTATTTTAAATATGTGAATTCATTTGTAGCATGTGAGTGAAATTTGGACTTGAGGTAGTCTGTGTCTTCTCATTATATTATTGTTTTCAACAGTTCAGTCCACATCATCATGGGTGCTTAGCCAGGAAGCGTGCCTAAAAGAAGACCCAGTTCAAGGGGTGTGACATACAAGATAAAATGTTCCTTTCATTGTTCACAGATTGAATAAGCCTCATCTAATTTGCTAAAGCATATATAACCTTAAACTCCTTCCACAAAAGGTGACAGTATTATATACATTCATATATGCCAGCAAAGAAAGTTCGAGGAGCAGACAGTGGTGATGATGACAGAGTGGAATACCCATTAATTTATTTATTCATTAAAAAAATGATTCTTTGGTTGTTGTTGTTGCTGATTGATTGTTTTCCAGAGCCTACAAGATTCCAGGACCTAATAAAGGTCCTGTAGTCAGAGTAGGATTCCAGGCAAGGGAACACAGCTAGCATCCCTGAATTTTAAGGGGCTGGTGAGTGTGATAAAGAAAGAGGAAGCCTATGATAAAACAGAATAAGTCAAGCCATGGAAGCAAAGTAAGGCCAGGTAAGCCATTTTAAGAAGCAAGATTGGTTGTGAGGGTCACCTGGCTGTGACGTCGCCCCATTGATCACGAGGGTTGATTCATATGATCTGGCTGGGTAGGGTGGTGTCCCCTTCCTCCCTCACTGCTGCATGTATGTCCCTCCCAATGCTGAGTGCTCGGTTGAAGAGGACGACCTTCTCCGATAGAGGAGGACCATTCTTCTGTCAAGGATATATAAGTAGCTGCACTCCCCTGCTAGAGTCTCCAAACAAGTTCACAAGAAGCAAGATAGAATTATGTCAAGGAGAGTATTGTGATTACACCAACTACAAAGTAGGATTTCTAAGGAGAAAATAGCTGTTGCTGGGCCTTAATTCCTTCTCCCTTCTTTCTAAATTAATCCATCAGTGGAAAGCATACCTACCCCCAATATAAAATGGACTTTCTGTTTGTAAAGGTTACCCTTTATACTGGGTATGTCTTTTTTTATCTGGGCATGATCAGCTGCATGCAAACTGATATGTCCCTGATGTCAGGCAAAATTATAACAATAGACCCATGTCTAGAAGCTTCAAATTCTATATTTTTAATCTATATTCTCAGATATTTGAACTAACTTTACTTAATAATATAACATTAATAAATATAATATACTAAATATTCATTTATCCTATAAATATAATTGAAATATAGGAAATGATGTATGGAATTATTCAATACATAACTATTTATAATAGAAAGCAATACAATTTTTCATCACTAAGGTTCTAGTCAATATATACATAGAATTTTGTGTAGTGTTCAAATAATTGAGCACTCTATGAAATAATATAGAAAAATCTTCTTGATATACAATTTAGTAATAAGGAGTAAGTTTCGCAATTGTTGTATATATCAGACTATTCAGTTTTTTTTCCCTGAGTTTATTTTTTAACGTTTAAAAAATTACTGGTTTTTAGGATCCCTAAATTCTCTTCAATGTCAGTTTCATTAACTCTTTAATTCATTGATTGTTAATTGAGCAGCTACGGCTTCAACACAAGAGTAGAATTGAAATATCAAAGGCATTTACATCAATTTTCCTAGAATTTCATAACTAGTTTCTAAAAAAGCTCACATCACTGGACATGATTTGTGTCATATACTTTATTTGGTGGCAAGTAGTGGCAGCTCATAGTGTCTCAAACATTTAGAAAATCTGTACCTGAAAGTAGCTAGAAATCCTGCAGCTGAAGTTGCTTCATTTTTCCAGTAGCTCAAGAAGGTATGGTTGCTAGTCTCCGGAATGTTCATAATCTTTCCGCTATGGTCCTGATGAAGAAGCTCCTTCACTAGATATCAGATCTGTTTTCCCTCAGGGTAAGTGTGAGAGAACCAGGCCCATTTAAAGAGGAATGACCTCACTGAGAACATCCATTTTCAGAGGAAAATAAAGAAGGAAATATTTTTACCTAGTCATGTTGTCATCTATAAAACATAGGTATGCTATTAGTTCCAAAGGGAAAACACAAGACAATCGGTAGGAAATTAAGAGTCTCTGCCATATTCATCTTCTCCACCATACTTAAAACCGCAACAAGACAATTGTTCATGATGAAAAGTGTGTTTGAAGAGAATCCTTTAAGAAATGATGAGATCTCTTGGGATGAAACATGCCTCTATTCCTGTCCAGTAAACACACTTCCTCTTCTTGCTATTCCTAAAACATACTCATGCTCTCTCCACAGGAAAAAAGCCCCCTATAGTCTAATCCAGTTCCTGTATTGGTCTCAAAGCCCAGACATAGGGATAATGTACACTCCTCTTCAAGACATCTAGTTTTATCTCTTCAGGTTCTGGGAACTCCTCAATCACAAGAAAAGGTGTACAATCCCAACATTCAAATATACTAAAAAAATGCAGATGCAACAAGATTTCAGTAAAAATTCACATTAAAAAATAGGTAGGATGGAACTACAGAGTACCCACTTGTTCATACTGATCATCAAATCACACTGGCTGAAGTAATGAGAACATTTATTCTTTACCATGGTGGTGTGATGACTTTTTTGTTTAGTTCACGAAATATTTGTTGAGTCACCTCTCTTTGAAGGTCTTCTTGCCCACTGTGCACTGTGACATTGAACCCTAACCACTGTGACTTTATACCTTACCCATTATTCTCCAATCCCCACCTGAGATGGACATTGCTGAAGGTGTACTAACTGTAATTTCTATGAGATTTTCATCAGTAATAACACTATTTTTTGTGAGAAATCTTAATCCCAGTATGTAGCTATTATGGCAGATGTTGATAAGGATTCTAATGTATGCTTTGTGCTAGTCCTTGTGCTGACTGCTTTGCTTGTGTTACTCGGGTGAAACCTCATAATAGCTCTCAAAGATATAGGTACTCTAGATGCTATTTTTCAGAGAAAAAAGTCCAACCTTAGAGAAAGTTAAGTTATTCACCAAGGGGACCTATTACAAAAAAAAATACAAAAGAAAGTAATAAAAACAGAAAAAATACACAGTAAAAAGAAAACAACAAAGCAAAATCAGGTGCAAGATGGAAATAAAAAAATTTAGTAGATATTAATTCTACTATATAAGTAATCACTTTAAATATTTATGGTCAAAATACAATTAAAAGACTTTCAGAGAGCTGTTATCAAGAAATAAGACTCAAGGCAGGGGAAGGTGCTAAGATGGCAAACTAGAAGCACCCCACACATGCCACCTACAGATGGACCTTCTTGGAGAGGGCATTTTAAATCATCTGAGAAGCAATGGGAAACAGAGTGAAGGAGAGGGAGACAAGTTGATCCACTTGGCAAGATCAGAAGGTACCTGGAGGCGTCCACATGTGGGGAAATACAAGAAGAAAGAACTCTAGTGCTCCTTGCTCCCCCAATGGACACAGTGACCCAACCTGTGAGGGGCCCACCACCACCACTGCAGACCTCCAGACTGATCAGGGAGCTGATTGGAGACCGTGAAGTCACCTTTCATTGGAGAGTGGGATGTAGCAGAGACTCATTGGCCTGACTCACTGTCACTGACACCATTCTGAACTCTTGGGTCCAGAGGGCCTGGTCTGCACTAGACATGACTTTGATACCACCATGTTACCCATGCTAGGATGAAGAGGAAACAGGGACAGCAGATGCTCTCATGTACCCCATGAGCAGGAGAAGAATATATCCAGCACAGGCGATTGTAAATGAGCAGGTGCCACTGATGCCAACTTAGAAGACCCACAGCAACTTCCTCAGTGGTATCTGCATAGGGAGAGAGCCCTATCCAGGTTGTCTGTCCCTGTGGCCCCAACCCCAGAGCTCCCACATGCTGCCTAAATGTACCCGTCCCAATGATACAATACTTAGCTAAGAACTCACTAGCCACATGTTGCTATTATACCTGGACCTGAGTGGCGGAAATGCCTGCTGATTTTCTACCTATGACCACATCCTAGATAGCATCACCAAGCTACCACTGCTAACATCACAGGGATGTGAGGCAGAGTAGTCTCCAACAACACCTACCTACCTGGAGAGGGACTTAACCAGCCTTCCACCCAAGTTTCCAGTAGTGGCCTGGGGAACAACCCACCCCACTCTGCATGAATATCTGCCAGTACTGGCTTGGACTCTGAAAAGCACAGGGAAATTGGACAATAAAGAATAGCTCTCAGTACATCCACCCCTCTTTTGCCAGGTCAGTCTTTTGGAGTAGGCCACAAAAGTACCATGCAGGGACCTCTCCTTCTTTTCACTAAGTAAAAGAGTTCCCAGCAAGGAAGAGATATTCTCCACAAAATTATGTACATTGTGCTTAGAGAGGTTTTAAGATGAAAAGAAACCAGAAAAAGGATGATGGCAACATGCAAAACAAGCTAGTTCGACATCCCTAAATGATCACAATAGATATATGGCAATAGACACCAAACAAAAGGAAATTGTTAAAATTTCAGAAATGGAATTCAGAATATGGATGACAAATAAGATGAATGAGATTGAAGAGAAAGTTGAAAGCCAACACAAAGAAACCAAAAACAAATTCAGGACATGAATAAAAAAATTTAAAAAATCACTAGAGAGATAGACAATATAAGAATGGATTCAACAGAACTGAAGGAAATGAAAGATTCATTTAGGGAACTTCGAATTATGACAGAAAGCTTTAGCAACAGGTTAGACCAAGCAGAAGTAAGAATTTTACAGCCTGAAAGTAGACTTTTGAACTATTCCAAAGATTCAGAAAAAAGAATAAAAAATAATGAACAATCATAGAAATATGCAATGATGTAAAACAAAGCAATATACAAGCTACAGATATCCCTGCAAGAGAAGAAGAAAAAGAAAAATCATGAAAAACCTATTTCAGGGAATTATTGAGAAAAACTTCCCTGGTATCTCTACAGATTCAGATATCCAGACACAAGATGGCCATTGAACACCAGGAATATTTATAAAAAATACAGCATTTCCAAGACACATATACATCAACTTGGGAAAAGCCAAATGAAAGAGAAAATTCTACAAGCTTCAAGATAGAATCAACTACGAACTTACAAAGGATAACCCATCAGGCTGGTATCAGACTTTTCAGCAGAGACTTCATAAGCAAGAAGCGATTGGGGCCTATTTTTATTCTTCTTAAACAGAACAACTGCTAGCCAAAAATTTAATATACTACAAAACTGAGTATTATAAATTACAGAGAAATAAAGACTTTTTCAGACAAGCAAATGCTAGGGAAATTTGCCACTACTAGACCTGCCCTACAGGACATGCTCAACAATGGAACATCATGGAACATCAGAAAAGACTACCCACCAGAATAAAAATATCCACATGTTAAATCTCACAACTGTAAGAAAATGATAGTATCACAGGAAAAACAGAACGAGGCACCATTCAACATGATGAACAGTACACTATCCCACATGTAAGTATTAACACTTAACATCAATAGTCTAAATGCTCCAATTATAAGACATAGACTGGTATAATGGATGACAAAACAAAACTGAAGTATATGCTGTCTCTAGGAAACCAATATAACTTGCAAGAACATGCACAGACTGAACTGAACATAAAGGGATGGAAAAGAATATTCCATGCAATGGGGAACCAAAAGTTAGCAGATATAACCAGGCTCCTATCAGATAAAATAGATTTTAAAACAACAAGGGTAAAAAAAAAAAAAGAAAGATGTTGATTATATAATGGTAAAGAGAATAATTCATCAAGAAGACACAGAAATCCTAAATATACATACACAGGAGCTCTCAGACACACACAACAAATTTTACTAGATTTAAGCAAGGAAATAAACAGTAGCATCATCATTGCTGAAGATTTCAACACCTTGCTGAAAGAAATTCATTGATCATTGGAACAAGATATCAACAAAGGAACAACGGACTTAAATGAAACTCTAGAATAAATGGTCCTAATAGACATTTACAGAACTTTCTACTCCTAAACTACAGAATGTACATTCTTTTCATCAGAATATGGGATATTTTCCAAGAGGGATTATATCTTAGACCACAAAACAATTCTCAGCAAATTCAGAAAAACTGAAAACATACCATGTGTCTGCTCAGACCTCAGTAGAATAAAACTAGAAATCGATTCCAAGAGAAATTCTCAAATCTACACAAAATCATGGAAATTAAACAACCTGTTGCTCAATGATTCTTGGGTCAATAATGAAATTAAGATACAAATCAAAAGATTCTTCAAACTGAACAACAAAGGGGACAAAGTTTCAAAATGCATGGAATACAGTAAAAGCAGTCCTAAGGGAAAAATCCATAGCCTTAAGTGTATTCAGAAAAAGACAGAAAGATCACATATTAACAACCTAATGTCACCTCTCAAGGAACTCTAAAAAGAATAACAAATTAAATGCAAAGCCAGCAGAAGAAAAGAATTAATAAGTCTGAGAGCAGAACTATACAAAATGGAAACCAAAATACAATACAAAGGATTAATGAAACAAGAAGTTTGTTCTTTGACTATATAAGAAGTTGATAGCTAATCACATCTAACCACATTAGACAGAAATAGAAAAGACTCCAAAAATCTCAATCAGAAATGAAAAAAGGAGACATTACAACCACCAAGTTACCATCCATGAATACTACAAACACCTCTAAGCACACAAACAAGAAAACCTAGAGGAAATGGATCAACGTCTGGAAACACAAAACCTCCCAAGCTTAAATCAAGAAAAAACAGAAATACTGAACAGAATAATAATGAACCGTGAGAATGAAGCAATGATTAAAAAAAATCTCCTAACACAAAGGCCCAGGACCAGATGAATTGACAGTTGAATTCTTTCAAATTTATAAAAAAAAACCAGGATCTACCCTACAGAAATTATTCCATAACATCTAGAAGGAGTGATACTCCCCAACATCCTATGAAGACAGTATCACCTTGATACCAAAGTCAGGAAAGGACACAAACAAAAAAAGAATACTGCAGACCAACATCCCTTATGAACACGGATGCAAAAATTCTAAAAATTCTAGCAAACCAAATGCAATAGAAAATCAAAAAGATAATTCACCATGCTATTTATCAATTTGTTAAAATGGGTTTCATCCCAGGGATGCAAGGATGGTTCAGCATACACAAATCAATACACATGATTCACCACACAAACAAAATTAAAACAAAGATCATATGATCATGTCCATAGATCCAGAAAAATCATTCTATAAAATCCTGCACATTTTGATGATTAAAAGACTCTCAACAAACTAGGCATAGAAGGAACATATTTCAAAGTTATAAAAGCCATATATGACAAATTCGCAGCCCTACATACTTAATAGGGAGAAGTTGAAAGCATTCCCCTAAGACTAGAATAAGACAAAAGTTTCCACTGTCAAGACTTTTTTTTATTATTATTATTCCAAGGTATTGTGAGGGTACAAACATTCTAGTTACACTTTATATCTTTGCCTCACCCATATATAGGTTAAAGGCGTGCCCTTCCCTCTCTTTAGCGCTCCCCATGTCCTTTAGTTGTAGATTTCCCCCCCCATCCCCCTAATCCCTGGAGAGTATTTCTGCCATGTGATCACCCTAGTGTTGATCAGTTAGTACCAATTTGATGGCGAGTACAAATGGATCCCTTTCTTTTGCTCTTGAGGTGCCTCACTTTGGATGATGGGCTTAAGTTTAGTCCAGGAAAGTATAAGAGGTACTAGATCATCGTCATTTCTTATGATTGAGTAATATTCCATTGTAAACATATACCAAATTTTAGTAATCCACTCATGGATTCATGGGCACTTGGGTTGTTTCCACATTCTTGCAATAGTGAATTGTGCTGCCATGAACATTAGAGTGCAGATGTCTTTATAGTAGAATGTTTTGTGGTCTTTTCGGTAGATGCCTAATAGCGCTATTGCTGGATCAAATGGTATTTCTATTTTTAGCTCTCTGAGGTATCTCCAAATTCTTTTCCACAGAGGTTGCAGTCCCACCAACAGTGTAAGAGTGTTCCTGTCTCTCCACATCCTCGCCAACATTTGTTGTTTTGTGATTTTTTGATAGAGGCCAATCTCACTGGGGTTAGGTGATACCCCATTGTGGTTTTGATTTGCCTTTCTCTAATAATTAGAGATGTTGAGCATTTGTTTATATGTTTGCTGGCCATTATTCTGTCTTCTTTTGAAAAGTTTCTGTTCATTTCCTTTGCCCATTTGTTGATGGGGTTATTTGATTTTTTCTTGTTGATTTTTTTGAGTTCTAGATAGATTCTGGTTATCAGCCCTTTAT
>CAUYSK010069889.1:0-19319 GCA_963575035.1 Avahi laniger
GAAAGAAGTTACAAGAAGACTGAAAGAAGACTTGTGGGCTGGGCTTAAGAGAGCAAGGGTTGAGGCTGGAGAAATAGGTTGATTTTGGTCAATTTTAAAGGTTTTGCTAATCAGGCAAAGAACTTATTATAACAAGAATGATCTTCATCTTTTATTATCAAAGTTATGGACCATGAATCTGTTTTTTTAAATAAAATAAAATAATAAATAAAATACATATTTCTTGCAAACCAGTATTTATTTTTCACATGAAGCCTTGTTTTAACAAATGAACGGACAAAAATCCAAAAGTCGTCTGTATAGAAAACTTTGGACTTTATACCCCAGCTGACTTATAATGATTGAATTTGTATCAAGTAAAGATTTATCTATATTGTGGGTTCAACGATTTGAGAGAGTAACTGAGTGATTTGCATAGCCTGTGGAAAGGAATTGGACTGTTGTAAGCTTGGTACAATTAATTTCATGTAACATATGTTTAATATTGTTTTGTAAAATGAATTTTTTTCTTGGATTATGAAAAAGCCATATAAATGGTAGATATAGTTTTTGTATTTTTGGAGTATATACTAAGTCTTCCTAAAATTTCAGTTACTGTGGATGGCCTTTATATGGTAGCAACATTTTATTAAATTTCCATTGTGACATTTCCTCCAAAAAGTTTTTTATATAGAAAGTTTTTTGTTTGAGAAATATTTCTCAATGTTTTTCCAAATTGGAGTCACTAAAGAATAAGAATCTGAATTCTGTATTTAACACTCTTTAGCATCACAAACTTATTTGAACATTTATTTTAGTCCAACTGACTAAACATGTATCGATTACAGAGCTATCTCTGTGTCAAGAAAGTAATTTGGCCTGTTTAGAATTTGGTAGTGCTCTGGTAGTGTTTTAATTGCAGCCAATCTAGTTAAATTTCAGGAGAACAATCTGAGAGAATATTAAATCTCACAGGGTGAGAACTAACAGATACCAATGGACATCCCTATTGGATATTTTCCGTTTAGCATTTTTGTGGCTATGAATTGATAACTGCATTGATAAGAGATTAATGCCAGAGATTGTATTCTACACATCAATAGTTGATGCTTTCCCCCTAAATTATAGTCAGTTTTGGGTGAGACTTTTTGTTGTTGTTGTTCAGGTATATTTTATTTTATTTTTTTATTTTTTCTATTTTTAAAAAATTTCAGAATATTGCAGGAGTACAAATGTTTTGGTTACATGAATTGCTTTTGTACAGTTTGAGTCAAAGTTATAAGTGTGTCTATCATCCATATAGTGTGCATTATACCTGTTAGGTGTGAATTTATCCGTTCCCTCCTGTCCCCTCCTACTTGCTTAATTTCTGTTGAATATTACTACAGTATGTGCTCATGAGTGTTGATCTATAAGTTTCAATTTAGTAGTGAGTACATGTGTTTTCTTTTTTCCATTCTGTAGATACTTCCCTTAAAAGGATGGTCTCCACTTCCATCCAGGTTATTGCAAAAGGTATTAATTCACCATTTTTTTTATGGCTGAGTAATACTCCATAGTATAAATATACCACATTTTATTGATCCACACATGTATTAACGGGTACTTGAGTTGTTTCCACATCTTTGCAGTTGTGAATTGTGCTGCTATAAACATTCAACTGCAAGTGTCTTTTTTATAAAATGTCTTTTTTTCCTGTGGGTAAATACTCAGTAGTAGGATTGCTGGATCCAACGGTAGGTCTACTTTTAATTCTTTGAGATATCTCCATACTGCTTTCCGTAGAGGTTATACTAGTTTGCAGTACCAGATTTTGGTGAGACTTTTTTTAGAGGCTGTTTTGAACAACTTAGCTCCAAGAAGGTCTTGTGTATTTTCTTCCAGTATATTTTCTCTGAATTTTTTTTTTTTTTTGGTTGGTGAATTCCTATTTTATTCTGATGCAGACTTTTGAACATATCCAAATATGATCAGTTGGCCAGTTTAACATGTTCTTCTTTTTCTTATTTCATTTAGGGAAAAGATCCAGTAGAGATACAATCTATGCTTTCCACATGAATGAGGTAAGTTAAATGTGTATGTATTAGCTTCTTGTGAAAAATCCTGTTAAGATGAACAGACAAACTACAGACTGGGTGAAATATTTGCACATCCTGTATCTGACAGAGGACTTGTATTTTTAGTATATAAAGAACCTACAAAATTAAATATTGATATTAAATTAATAGTAAATGACCAATTAAAAGTGGTCAAAGTATATGTGGAGACATTTCACTGAAGAAGAAATTTGGGTGATAAGCTATGAAAATATGTTCAATATCCCGAGCCATTAGGGAAATGCAAAATAAGACCAAAGTAGGATATCACTATATACCTATTGCCACAGCTAAAATAGAAAATAGTGACAATACCAATTATTGGTGAGGATGTAGATAAACTGAATCTCTCATACATTGCTGGTGGGTATGTAAAATGTTAGAGCCACTCTGGAAAACTATTGGGCAGTTTCTTTAAAAAGCAAATATATAGTTACCATGTGACTTGGGTAATCATACTCTTGGGCATTTATCTCACAGAAATGAAAACATATTCACATAAAAACCTGAATACAAACGTTCATAGCAGTTTTATCTGCAGTAGCCAAAAGTGAAAACAACCCAAATGTCCTATAGTAGGTTGAATGATTAAAAAACTGTGGCTGTCTTCCCACGGGATACTACTCACCAATAAAACAGAAGGGACTGTTGATAAATACAGCAACTTGAATAGATCTCCAGAGCGTATTATGTGAAAAAGGAAAATCTTAAAAGAACATATACTTTATGATCCCATTTTTATCGCATTCTTGAAATGACAATATTATAAAGATGGAGAATAAATTAGTGATTTCTAGAGATATGGATGTTGAAGGGAAAAAAATGGACATAAATTTAAAGGGGTAGCATGAGGGAGATGTTTGTGGATGGAATAACTCTGTATCTTGATTGGGCTGGTTCTTACCCTAAGGGACACATGTGACAAAATGACATAGAATTGTACACAGATATTGTACTCATGTTGGTTTCCTGGTTTTGATATTTTACTATAGTTATGTAAGGTGTACCCATTAGTGGAAACTAGGGGAAGGGTACATGGGATCTCTGTACTATTTTGGCAAATTCATATAAAGCTATAATTATTTCAAAATAAATAGTTAAAAAAGTGAATACAATTTATTTCACTTTCTTCGTTTCCAAATATTTTTTCTGCCAACACTCAAATGCAATAAAAGCACAAGCTCTACATTGCAGTCAATTTTTTAAAAAAGAAATCTTGATAGTAGAATATTTATCCAACTATTGGATTGAGGCAGAAATGAATAGAATCAATTGATTTACTCCATTAGCAAATTTACAAGTATGATGAATGTTTGGGCTTTTACAAAACAGAAAAATATATAGAAATTGATGTTTATTATTTCAAAATTGTTTTATAGTTTGAACGGATCTTCTGTGCTTTCATGATTGCTTAAACTTTTAAAGGGCTAAATTCTAGGGTGTTACCTCTGATTTACAATTAATATAATTGTAAATAATTTGGGGATCTATAAAATGCATGTGAATTAAAAATTTGTGATAGGACAAAGATATTAAATTTATGATATCATCACTAGAAAGTAAGCAAAAATTAATTTTAAAAAGCTAACATTTATTGAGAACTTTTGATGTATTGTTTAATCTCACGGTTTGGAAATTGTGATATGGAGAGGTTAACTTGCTCAAGTTTATATATGTAATTAGTTTTGCATATGTAGATAATTATTAGTTTTACATAATCTAAGAAGAAGTATATGAAGAATCTATAAAGCAAAACTATATATGTTAGTTTATTGTTATTATCTCTTAAGTTTTTGAGTTGGGATTATGAACATAGGGAGTCTGATTCTGTAGCATCTACTCTTAATCACTGTACAATATAGCTTAAGAATACTGTTTTAAGAAGTATTTTTTCTGAATTTCAGTCCCAAATCATTGCTTCTTGTGTTCAAAATATTTATGATGCATATTCAGTTTTTATGATGATTTATAGATCCTCTGACTATTGCTACATTTCATTAGTAGTGGAAGCATGTCATTCATCCCTTTTTTCATTTCATTCCCTTTTTTATCATTTCATTCAATTCCTCAATGATTGGGGTCAGGGAAGGAGGCAATCTGAAACAGGAAAGCCAGTCCCTACTGTAGAAGGGACTGTAGAATTGAGAACAGCATGAATTCTTTTGCCTAAAACTAAGTTTAGTGAGAAATAAGTCAGTGAAATACTCGGCAAAATGTAGAAGTAACCTAAGTTATTTTATTTTACATTTTGCAAACTAAAGATATAACAGCAGCTTTTGACTAGAAACCAGAGCAAACATTTTTTCAAAAGTGAGACATTGTAAAGTGACTAGCCTGGTTGCTTTTGGAGCATTTAATATATGGTTATTTTTGTACCTGTCTATAAGCTAAACAACTGACCTTTCTCTAGGATAATTGAAAAAATTTATGTATGAGGAGTCAATAAAATTGAAGCTATAATAAATTTGTTTATTGTCTAAATGGCAGAAATGTAGCCACACAATTTACTTGTAGAGACTACTGTTTCAGAATTGAGTGATCAAGTTACTCATTAGCTTCATTTAATAGCTGTTATATTTAGATGAGCTAGTGGAATTCATTCAAGGTCCTCAAGTAGATAGAATCTCATATAAGGGGATTATAATTATAATAGGATTTTGACCATATATGTACTTACAGTCTCAGTCTTCCCACAATGCTTTGCACCTGTTTCAGTATTACTTTAATACAGTAGATGACATTCATCTTGTAATTTATATTGAATACAGTAGTATGAAAATTGGAATGTGCTTAAAATTATCAATTTTTCATCCTCTTTAAGAACAGAAAAATTGCTGCTATTTCTGTGGCACATTCTGCTTCTGAACTTTTGTAGTATTGGATATATTTCCAAGGTGCTCTTTGAGTATTTTTAAAATATGTCCATAGCACTTTTTATCTGCTATTTTCAAAGCTGATATGCTCAGCTTCATCTGAACAGAAGGAGATGGCTACTTGTGATTTTCCAAAAACAAGGTAAGTGAATTCCAATCTGGACATAAATTTCAAGTAATTTCTCCATAGTATTCTATTGTAATTATCACTAGAGACTGCTAAGAAGTGATTGGGTGTGATCTTAGGAGCATGTAATCTCAGGAGCATGTCTTGTGGTATGCAGGCTATCATGTAACATCAGGAGTTGGAAATACATCATACATCGATGGGCAGGTATCATTATGGCTTTATTATACAAGTGGTTTAAGTGCAAATTCTTAAGAATCCTGATGGTGCATTTTCCAAAGTATTCACTTTAATAGTTCCAAAGAAACATGGAAAGGCATAGAATAGACAATGAATTCTGCACTTCCTATTGGTCCTGTTTAGGATTCAGCATCATGAAAAGAATAGATCTCTTTGTTATTTCTCTGTAATGTGGTAGTTCTTAACCATTTCTTATGTCACATATGTCACATATTTTTTTTCTTATGATTTGATAAAACTACCTCACAAAATATCATTCTCTCTTAAGCTCTCTTTCTCTTCTCCACACAGACACACACAGACACAGACACCCACAAATGTATACACATACACGCGGTTTATATGTGTATACTCTATACACAGTTTGCATTCAATTTCAGATGTTTCATAGATTCCTTGAGTTCCAGAAGTATTTCTGCATAGAGAACCTAGAGTTTTTGTTGTTGAGACTTAACTGTTCCCTCTGCCTCATTTGCAGTCTTCTTAACAATATTATGTCTTCCCTGGTGCTGTTAGCAGAGCCAGAGCAGCAGAGAGTCCAGCTATCTCATTGGAGAAGAAACAACGGTAAGCAGCCATCAGTACTATCCTTTCTTGCATGGACACAATTGGGCATCGTTTTGTAATCTTCAGTGTTGATGCTCTTTTCTAGTTCAGTTATTTTTCAGGCCCTCATATATGGTATTTGAGAATTTGTTACTTTAGGGAAAAAAATACGTTTCTTTAGGGAAAAAAGTAACATCAGACATATTAATGAGAATGACACATTAATCATAACAGTTTGCTTGCATTTTAATATTTCCCAGTTTGCAAATGAGAAAATGAAGCATCTAATAGGTGTAATGACTTGACCAAAATTATCCATATGTGTAAGGGATAGATCTTGGACTAGAACTCATGTTTCTGAGGCCTAGTTCAGTATTCTTTCTCCATTACATCCCTCTTCCCTTCTGTAAGTATATGCTTAAGAATAATCATGAAGTACAATTTATTTAAAAATAAAATTTGAATACCAATTCAGAGGTTAGTAAAGGGACTTAAACCTTTTCATTAGTTGCCTTTCATTAGTTCCTGGTTAGGAAGATGGGGAAATAGAGTTATAGTCTCATACTGACAATTTTAACATAAATGATGGTTTGCTTTTCACTTGGTTACTAATTGGTAGTATTTCAAAATGAGGATTACGGGGTTAATCAAATTAAAATAATTGAAATTTTGTTGGTTTGTTTTTTTTAATTTATTTTTAATTTTGATGATATAAAACATTTACATAATTCCAAAGTTGAAAACCATAGAGTGAATTAATGTTTAGTGGAGCCTAAAGCTTATACAATTTTGTTGTCACTTGTTAAGAAACATAGTGGGACAAAAGTTTACTTTAAAAGATTTACAAATGTATTTTACCATGAGAACACATTGCTAGAGTCCTTCCTAAATGCTTGGAAGGGGCAGGCACAAGTAAGAGGTCCTGAAGCTTAGATTTTATGAGCTTGAGGGTTAATACATTTTAGGCTGAAACTGTGGAACAGCGTATTTTTAGAGCAATCTTTCTTCTTTGTCCTCTCAATCCTATTGTAGTAACCATTTTTATATAGTTTATTTTTCCAGTGCTATTACAAATATTGCTAAAATGAATACTATTGGAAGTTAGTCTTATAATATTTTGGTCATTTTATCTTTCTGCGTGGAAGAATAATGTAATTTTGCCATAGATTGCCAAGTTTGTTTTCTTGCATTTCTAACAAATGTATGAGAATGCCTGTTTCTCCATAGTCTTTTCAAGTGTATTTTCGTGCTTTTAGATTTTTTCCTGATGATAGTGAGATAGTGGCTTTTAGGAGCTATTTCAGTTAGCAGAGTATCTTTGTGTAGTTGAAATTTGCGTTTCTCTAACTGTGAGTGAGATATTCATCTTTTTCTACATTGAATGGTCATTTTATTTTGCTAGATCACTGTTCATATATTTTGTCCATTTTCCCATCAGTCACTTAGGTTAGGTTTTTCTTTTTACATTTAATTTTGTTTGGTGAAATGCTTTACATGTATATTATTATCCCCTTGCCTGTGATAAAATTTGCAAATACTTTCCCCAAATATGTTACATACTAATAATTTAAATTTTAAATTCTAAATGATGTTAAAATGATTTACGATATTTCATTCACTATGTTGAGATTGCCTTTGGTTAAACAGTAAGCTATTAAAATTCAACAGTAAGTTTCATTTTTAAAATAAATGTTATTTTAATATAATCTTATATTTGCAGATTTATTACAAATATAGTACACAGAGTTCCTTATGCTTCCCATCCATTTTCCCCTGTTGTTATTATATTATTATTGTACATTTGTCACAATGAAGCAATATTGGCAAGTTATTATTAACTAATGTCTATACTTTATTCAGATTTCTTTAGTATTTCCTTAATATCCTTTTTCTATTCCAGTGTCCTACTAAGGATGCTGCACTGCATTTAGTAATCATATCTCCTAAGGCTCCTCTTGGTTGTGACAGTTTCATGTACTTTTCTTGATTCTGATAACCTTCACAGTTTTGAGGAGTACTGGTCAGGTATTTCATAGACTGTATCTCAGTTGTGACTTTTCTAATGTCTTCTTCATTATTATACTAGGATAATGTGTTTTGGAGAAACACATAGAAATAAAGTTTTATTCTCATCACATTGTATCAAGATTGTATCCTATCAACGTGATTTATCACTATTAATGTTTAACTTTGATTGCCTGGCTTGAAGCAGTGTATGTAAGGTTTCTCCACTGTAAAGTTACTCTTTTTTTTTTTTTTCATTCTTTTCATATTGTATTCTTTGGAAGAAAGTCACTATGTGCATAATCCCACACATAAGGATTGGGGATTATGTTCTACTTCCTTAATGGTGAAAAAATTATTTGGAATTTTTTATATGGGAAATTCTTTTTTTCATTCTTTCTTTCCCTTCCTCTCTTCCTCTCACCCTTCCTTCCTACCTTCCTTCCCTCATTCCTTCCTTCCATCAATATGGACTCATGGATATTTATTTTATACTTTCTTTATGTTATAAACCCAATACTACTTTACTTATTTTCTTGATCAAATTGTTCTAACTTTGTCTATTGTGAGCTTTTCAGTTGATTCTTCTATTCATTTGACACACCTCTATTACTGTGTTTTGTTTTTAGCATTTTCTTCCTTTCTAATATTACATGATGCTTCAAGCTCTTCTTGTACCTTTCCTGTCTCAGTCCTAGAATCAACCATTTCTCCAGGGAAGTTTTCTTTAATGTCACAGAAATATCATAAAAGAAAAATCTGTGTTAATCAGAGTCCTATTAGTCATACCCAAACTAGGATAATTTGAGAAGGGCTTAATAAAAAGACCTTTATAAAGATGGGGTACAGGAGAATCTCAGTATGGATAGGTCTAGTAACTATGAATTTATCATCCACACAACTGAAAGGAACAGGGGAGGGAGCAGTTATTGGGACCCAGAAGGAAAAAGGAAAGGAAAGGAAAAAGAAGAAAAAAGTCATGTACTAAAGGCAATATTGAGAGGCTTTTTGTAATCCTTACTTCAATCCTGGGCAGGATTTTCTAACTCTGTATTGGTTGCTTCACAGCCTGCAAAGAGATTCAATTTGTTCCTGAGGCGGCGTCTGATGGTAAACCCAGTACTGGATAATGCTGCTTGTGCCCTGGATGGCTGCTGTGATAGCTTGGGTGGTTTTTCTTCCAGTGGATACTATTGATTTGGGGGGACTTTGTCATTAATTCCTAGTCTCCAGATAGTTGAAGTTTAAAATTGGTGATTTTTAATATTTTTTGGATCTAATGAAATCAATGAACCCTTTTCCTAAAATGTATATATCCCCTCACACACCCAATTTACATAATTCCAGAGGTTTATGAACTTCCATCAGGAATACAAATTTATGAACTGCGTTATTCAAAGAGAAGCCACTGAGATGTTTGCTTCATTATAAACAGGCATTTCTAAGCACAAATCAAATATAAACTCAAATGCACACACACATGACAAAAATATGATCTTTATGTCATATTTTTAGCAAAACAAAAGCATGATGTGTTTTAATGGAATTCAGTTATATGTAACAGATTATCAGTATTTTTTTGTTCCAGTTAGTGTTCACTAGTTAATTTGTGTTAACAGTCCTAAAACATGTACCTCGTGGTGACTTACAAGGCTACCAGTGATTTTTCTGTGTGTGTGTGTATGTGTGTGTGTTTTAATTTATAGATTATCATCAGGGCATGGCATAATGATAGAAGTTGGGATTTTCCTAGGTAGCCTTTGGCTTTCAGGAAAAGGAGAGTATATTTACCCATTTTGATTGTGCACTCTGGAAATAATTGGAGTTGCAATCCTCTTAGCTACTTTGTTTATTCCTTAATTTTCAAACACCCTGAGTTTGATTTTTGCTGATTACTGTGTGCACATCTTCTATCACCAGAACTGCTCTTTTTGTACTTAGATTTAGCTAGTATAAACAATATGATCACTTGTAAATATATTAGTTATTAAAAAAATATACAATATCGCTATCACAGACTTGAAGCAAAAGGACTATTTTTCCCCCCTCTAATTTTGTGCTTTGAGTATGCTTGGTCTAAGTAGTATTTTTTCTTTTTTCTGCTCTGGTTGACTTCCACAAATTTTGGTGAATTTCATAAGATATGCTGATACTATGATGACTTACAAGAGTGCCAGTGATGTTTTTGTTTTGTTTCTCTTTCTTTTTCTTTTTTTAATGATTTATAATCAAGGTACAACACGATAGCAGTTTGAATTTTCTCTGGTTATTTTACATTCTTTTAGAAAAGGGGTGATGATTGTACATCGTTTGGCTGGGGTGCAAAGAACGCAGACATAACCTTTGACTATAATTTTGATATTTAATTTCTAGGTTCCCTAGATGTTATATTCCTTTGATCATTTTTCCACTTATTTCCTCTTGTGCATCGGGAGCTAGTTCTTTCTGAGACACATCAGCTATGCTTGTATGTAAATACACCTACTCTCTTTATAGACCACAGTTCAAACATGACATTTTTGTCTTATTCACACATGACTGATATACATCCATTCCCCTTTATGAGAGGCTGACCTGGCCTGACTTGGATGAAAAATGATGTAGAATACCATAAAATAAACTCATAAACTAATGGAAACATTGGTTTTAAAAATTAAAACAATCTAGTTCCTCATTTTCAGGCTAGCTAAAGCAATTGGAAAGTTGTCTCATTGACATCTATTGCATCAACTATTTGCATAATTCTAAGTATTACATGAAGGCTTTTATGAGTATTAAATATTACATATTACATATAAACCGTGAAGAAGACTTAATTGGTCAAACATGAAATCTCTTCCTTCTGAAGCTCTCTGTGTTTTTGCTGTTTTGAAAGGGAAGGAATTAATGAAAATGTGAAAGTTTCAACATGTGAAAGTTGAACTTGTAAGTTTGATTATTATACTGAGAGAATTCATGGAATTTTAAACAAAGGATTGATTTTGGCTCACCTGGGAAATTGATGTTGAAGGGGAGAGTTGCATGAGAGCTTGAGCTAGAGAAGCCAGCTAACAAGCTGTCTGCTTTCTAATTTTTACCTGCACCTTGATTTTATTTTAATTCTTTAAAAGTTGAGTTAAAAAGAAGCTATTTTATGAAAACATAGTATAAACTTTAATTATAAGTTTATTTTCTTATAGTGATATTCCATTAATTGATCTGTTAGTAATTATATCCCCAAAGTAGTACGTTAATATGAATTGTTCAGTGGACTAATTGGTGTGTTGTTTGATGAAAATAACGTCTCTCTCTGAATACGTATTTCGATATCAATGTGTGTATGTATATATATATTCATCTCATATTTTGGTATAATTGCAACATTTTTGTGGTGTGTGCCTGTATTTAATATGCTTAACTTCCTCCTGAGATGTTATTGTTTAATCCATTATATGGAATTTCACTTTATGAAACAAGCATAATCTTCTGTTAGTGAAAACTCTGGTTATTTGTCCTGACCTGTCATTTCCAGACTGAAAAAAAATTAGATGGTGACCAAATTTACATAATCCCTTATATGTTTTTGCCATTTGTGAATAAAACTATAATTTAAGATTGTGTCATTTATGTTTCTTGCAGTTTCAAAAAAATCAACAAAGCAAAGATTCTGTCTTCTTCCGAGATGGGATTAGGCAAATTGATTTTGTACTTTCCTATATCGATGACATAAAGAAAGACTCAGAGATAAAGGCAGTAAGTACTTATCTGAGAGAAATGGGGATAATAAAAAGCAGCACATCCTATAGTTTGATGTGGATAGGTGCGTTGAATTATGCACCTAAAAGCCAGAGGCCTCTGAAGTGTCGCTGAAAGCTGAAATTGTTTGAGAAGATTGCAAATACACAGCCTAAGAATGGACATGTAAAATCAGTGTTATTTTTTGAGAATTTTGTAGACTAACTTCTTTTTCTTCTTTTTTGAAGTAACTGATGTATTTTTTTATATAAATCACCTTAGATATTAAATGTGACATCAAAAATTTGAGGTGTATGTCTGTATAATATTTACCTATTATATGACATTTTCATTTTTAAAATGTATGACTAATTCATCCTATCCGATATAGCCTTTATATTGTGCTTTATTCTTGATCCTATTTTATTTTTATTATAATACTTATTACTTTATGAACTTACTTATTCATTTCTTTACTTGTTTACTGTCAACACCATATATTAAGTTTATGAGGCCAAGAACTTTGTCTTGTTCATTGCTGTATACCAAAAGCCTGGAATGGTGGTTGGAGCATAATGGATGCTCAATAAATATATGATGCTTAAAATAATGAATTAATAAATTAATATATATATGCGTATACACACACATACACACGCATTTACTTAAATACTTACAAGGTAAGATCATATAAAATAAAAATTAAAAAAAATATAGATATTGTCCCCATCAGACCCTGTACATATCCAGATCTGTCCCTTTCTTTCACTCTTTCCCTGAAAACCCTTCCTCCAGGCCTCTAAAATTCATGAACTGTCCTCATTTTCATCTCTTCTCTGAATGTTCCCTTCAAACCTGGCTCCTCATTGAGGTTTGTTGCTTCTCCTAACAGCCCTCTCAAGTGGTGGTTGTTTTCTTTACATAGCCTTTCCTTGGAGATGGGGGAAATACCGATTGCCTTCTTTGTATCTTGTTTGTTGATTACACTCCATTCTCCCTCCCTTGTCCCTAAATTCCAAGCTTTACATTTCAGCATATTAATTGCTAGCCTGTATTCGTGCTGTCATTTATCTGTCCCTGGGTCTTCCCTTTTATTTCTCAATAATTTTAGCTCCTGGCTCACTGTCAGCTCTCCAACAATACTCCTTTGTTTAGTCATTGGTAATCTCAGTGCATACATACATGATTATTTTGGCACTCTGGCCTCTCTGTTACTTGTACTACCTTTTCCAATGTTCTTAGCCTCTGCTCTAACTCAGCCATTCACTCCCCTAGAACTTGTCATTGCCAAGAACTGCAGCTCTTTAGAATCTCATTCCATGTGTGCAGCTATCTGACTAACCCCTCAGTTCTGACCCATACCCTTCTTCTTTCAAGCTCACCAGGACCAGATAAGACGCGATTATCTTACCACCTTTTTACTCTTCCTTATTCTCCTCTTTCCTTTCTTTATCCAGCGTAAGTCCATGGTCAACAATTGTAATGACTCTATTATATATACCAAGAGTGTCTTGCCCTCTCTCAATTGTATTTACCTTGACAAAACAACTTTAGTTAAACCCAACTCTCCACCTCCTGCATACCAACACCCATGAAGAAGGAAAAGCATACAGTTCACTGATACACTTTACCTTGCATTTGTGCCCATGCACCTCAACTGGGCACTTGTGGTGTGTAGCAGTCATACTTTACTTCCCTATTCTATTATCTCCCACCTTCCTAGATGACTATTTTATAACATTTTTTCTCTCCTTATATCTCCAGTACCTCCCCCCGCCATCTTTATGCCAACTGACCACTTTTCTGCTTCACTGAGAAAACTGAAGCAAGTAGAAGAAAAATTCTGTACATTTCTATCACC
Source organism: Avahi laniger (assembly GCA_963575035.1). NCBI lineage: Eukaryota > Metazoa > Chordata > Mammalia > Primates > Indriidae > Avahi > Avahi laniger. The sequence goes on from CAUYSK010069889.1 coordinate 13,441, forward strand.
GTATCTATGCATCCACAAGCATTTTCCCCTGGGAAAACTCATTAAAATCTCAATGCCCTGGGTTTTTACTGGGGGCTAGTTACCTTGTCACATTTTGCCTACCACATACAAAATTCCGTACTCCCAGACAAAGAGTAGCTGTTCAGCATAAACTGCACTGTTTGTACAAACAGTTTAGGCAAAGTGAGCCACCATGACCAGTTCTGGGAATGGTGAGAATTCCCCCAGAAACGCAAAGTCCCAGACACTAGAACCAACCTTTCTAAAGTTGCAGGCAGGCCTTTCTAAGGATAGCAGTTTCATGCCTGCTGTATTCTGTACACCTCTTTAGAGATATTGCTCCTATAGTTATTTCCTCTTTCTCCTAAATTATATTTTGTTTTGTTCTTTACTGGCCTATTCCTTTCAATAAAGAAATATGCTCTTAATTTTTCTGTATTTAAAAACAAATATGCTGTTAATTTTTCTGTATTAAAAAAAAAATAGCAAGAATGAAAACCTTCTTTTGATCCCAGTTTCCCTACCAGTTACTTCTATTTCTTTCATTCCTTTTGGCCGGTCATTTCTTAAAGGCATTCCTTTCAGGCCGTCACCTCAACCTCTCTGCTTATCTTCATGTATAAAGCCAATGATTAGGTCTCAGCCCTCATCTTACTAGATCCATTAGCAACATTTGATACTGTTGATCATTCCCTTCTTTGTTGCATATGTTCTTCACTTGGCTTCCAGAACTCCACATTCACTTAGTTTTTCTCTTATTTCTCTAGTTTCTCCATCTCAATTTTTTCTTCTGCCAGATCCTTTATTGTTGTAGCGCTTCACTGCACAGTCCTTAATTCTTATCTTTTCATAGTTCACACTGATTTCCTTGATATTCTGTCTCACGATTTTAAAACCATGTGTGTTCTACGTCCAAAGTTAACCTTTCCAGTCCATACTTCTCTCCCACATGTGCATAATTAAATGACTATTCTGCATTTCTATTTGGAAATCTCACAGACATCTCAGACTCTACAGGTCCAGAATGAATTTCTGAACTTCCCCCAAAAGCCTGATCCATCTATAAGTCTTCTCCATCTGTAATTATTTATCGTGCATTTCAATAGTTGTAAAGAATGTAACTTATGATGTATTGTAAATGGTCCTGCTCAATTACTTTTCCATGTATATCCATAGAAAGTAAATACCATGGAAATTTGATACCCACCACCATTCATTTTTAAAAAATATATGAAGAAACCCTTTTTTAACAGTTGACATTTTATATCGTTTATTTTTCTCATTCACCTAAAATTTCTATCTGACTTTCCCCAGATTGTTTTTTCCTAGTGTAAATGTTTTAGCCTTGAGAGTCTTTTATTGTTCATTCAGTCAAAACTGTATTACAACAAATAAATGTATATTGATTCAAATGTTTTTATTATCTTTAACTGTAATGCTTTAACCTTAAAATTGTTCTTTGGTATTGAATTATTTTTATAGTGGTACATTTGCATAATTGATAATGCATCATGAATGTATTACAAAATTTGGCAAGTAATTATCAAATGTAAAAATAAACTCATAAATGCAGCGATTAATGAGATGGTCAGAGGGGTTTTAAAATTTCATGGATGAATAAGAATTATTTCTAGAATGAGATGGTTCAGCTTCAATTATATTTCTCTTGTGTTTTTGTATATGTTAGTTTAAAGGAAAGTTGTTCAGATAAGTAAAACACTGTCTATCACTGAGCAAATAAAACAGAAGTGTCCTGTATAATTCTATCGATTTGTTTTGCCACAGGAAAGAAGAAAAGAGTTTGAACAAAATCTCAGAAAAACAGGTCTTGAGTTGGAAACTGAAGATAAAAGGGTAAATGTAGTTGTCACTTTATATAAGAATCTTACTTTTTTAAATGTTGTTTTCTTCTATTGTGGCCTTTGACTGGATAGATTTTATGTTTGCAGGCAATACAGTAGCACTTTTGGCTACAAATATGTGTACTGACGGCCTGTGTACTGACAGCCTAAATAGATCAGTTCTCTGAATATGACATGCTTAGAGGAACACTTTAAAACTGGACATACACCATTTCTATTCAGGATACTAAGAAAGACAAGACATGGTCTTTGTTTCTTAACTGTCTCAGTTTGAAGGCTGCCCATAATCTGATAATAGTCAACTTGGCTGTGTTGCAGCGTAACCTGCTATTTAACTCAAGGCAATCTTTCTGTTCATGACTATGCCAAATTTTCTTTAAAACTTCTTTTCATTTACTGTTTTTCTAGAACTTCCTTCAAAATTGTTCTTGAAGACCTATTTAAGATCCCATCCTGTCTATGAAACCTTTAATACTTTCTAGTTTTAATAATCTATAGTTCTTTATTTCTCCAATTTTTACTGAACTAATAAATATATATTATACCACACAATCTATAATTTAAATATTCTCATATGTAATGAACCCTTATTACCTAAAGTTCTTCCTGTTTGTGTAGGGTATATACCAAAGAAGCTGGGTAAGAAGAGTGAGTGCATCTTATAGTTTGTATATATCCCTCATATAACCTAAACAAAATTCTTGGCTAATAGCTAGTCACTAAAACTTAGAGATTGCCCAGAACCAAATATATAACTTGAATTTAGGGTTGAGTGTATATTGACCCCGAAAAATATATTTTTAAAAATACTGTCTGTGTGTCTCTGTATGTTTCTATTTCTCTTTCTCTCACAAATATATATAAAAAGTGTAAATGTATATATATGTAAATATAGGTATAAATATATATCTTTTTTTAAATTTTGTTTTCTCAAAGTTTTGCTAAAAAATTAGATTGTATAAAATTGTGTTTCCTTCCTTTAATCAACTCAGTAACAAACTGATCAGTAAGCTTTCTGTTATTTTGCCTATTTTATGTAGGACTCTGAAGATGGAAGAACTTATTTTGTCAAGATCCATGCCCCTTGGGAGGTATTAGTTACTTATGCTGAAGTGTTGGGAATGAAAATGCCTATTAAAGAGAGTGATATTCCTCGACCTGAGCACACTCCCCTAAGCTATATGCTTGGGCCTGTGAAACTCCCAGCGAACGTGAAGCATCCTCATCCGGAATATTTCACTGCCCCATTCAGCAGACATCGGCAGGAGCTCTTCCTCATTGATGATCCATCAAGCTTCTTTCCATCCTCATCAAGAAACAGAATTGTAGGTAGAGAAGACCTTTGAACACATCCCTTCCAGTATGGAATGTGTGCTTGTGTGTGCTTTTATACGTGTACATGTTCAGTATTATGCCTGCAGGGTGTTTCTGCATAGGCTGTAAGCAGGTGGTGTTGGCAGGTTTGAAAGTGTGTTTGGACCATTTAAATCTGTTAACCTTCCTAACTTTTAAACTGTTGTTTAAAAATGAGTGGTTGACAGTGTAGATAAAGTAAGGAAAGAGGCATTGTGCAATACTAGCAAAAGCACTTGATTGAAAGCCAAAGGACTTTGATTTTATAAGATTTTGTAAAATTGTTTTATCATCTTAAAGTTTGGTTTTAGAAATTAAATGCATGGTAGGGAAATATTGATCATTCCAAATGGAAATGGAATGTGTTAATTTCTTTATATATGGATAGAATCTGAGAAACCTCAGAACCTTTTTTCCTTCATTTAAAATTATTTTCAGCCTTTTGAATAATACTGTTTCTTCCCTATTTGAAGTCCTAGGATCTTTAAGTTTCTCATTAAAAACCTCTCTCCTAAAAGATCGTAGTTTCTGTGCCACTGTTTCTTTCTGCGTATTATAGGAATAATGTCCACTTCCTAGATTACCCTGAGAATTAAATTACTAAAGATACGAAAAGCCTTGAACAGTGGCTGGCATATACCAAATGTTCAGATCTTCGATATTATTATTATTGATCCAATTTCAGAGGAAAAAGATGTAGGTTTTATGTTGCTATTATACTTTTTATCTGTTGCTTATTTTTTAAATTTATGACTGACACATAATAATTGTACATATTTATGGGATACAACATGATGTTTCAATATATGTATATGTGTATAATGATCAAATCAGGGTAATTAGCATATCCATCACTTTATTTATTTTTTATTTTTTTATTTAAGACTATTACAGGGGTACAAAAGTTTTGGTTACATAATTTGCTTTTGCACAGTTTGAGTCAAAGTTATAAGTGTGCCCATCACCCAGACAGTGTGCATTGTACCCGTTAGGTGTGAATTTACCCATCTTCTCCTCCCTGCTCCTAGCTGCCTGATTTCTGTTGAGTTTTACTTCCATACTTACACATAAGTGTTAATTAATTAGTTCCAATTTAGTATTGAGTACACGTGGTGTTTGTTTTTCCATTCTTGTGATACTTCACATAGAAGGATGGTCTCCAGTTCCATCCAGGTTGTTACAAAAGATATTAGTTCACCATCTTTTATGGCTGAATAGTAGTCCATGGTATACATATACCACATTTTATTAATCCACTCATGTATTGATGGGGATTTGAGTTGTTTCCACATCTTTGTAATTGTGAATTGCATTGCTGTAAACATTTGAGTACAAGTGTCTTTTTTATAAAATGCCTTTTTTTCCTTTGGGTAAATACCTAGTAGTGGGATTACTGAATCATATCCATCACTTTAAACATTTATCATTTCTTTGTGATGTGAACATTCAAAAACCTCTCTTCTGGTTATTTTGAAATATAGATTATTGTTAACTCCAGTCATCCTCCTATGCAATAGAATGTCAGAAATTATTCCTCCTACCTAACTGTAACTTTGTACCTATTGATCAATTTCTCCCCATCTCTTTCTCCCCTGAGCCCTCCTTATTCTCTGGTAGCTACTACTCTTACTCTCTACTTTTATAAGAAGTAAATTGTATAGATTTCACATATGAGTAAGATGATATGGTATTCATCTTTCTGTGCCTGGGTTATTTTGCTTATTGTAACATAAAGTCCTCCAAATTTATCCATATTGTTGCAAATGATAGCATTTTATTCTTTTTTATGACTGGATAGTATTCCACTGTATACATATACCACATTTTCTTTCTCCATTCATCCTCTGATAGATGTTTAGGTTGATTCCATATTTTGACTGTTATGAATAGTGCTGCAATAAACATGGGAGTGCAGATATCTCCTCGATATACTAATTTCGTTTCCTTTGGACATATACTCAGTAGTGGAGTTCCTAGATCATATGATGATTCTATTTTTAATTTTTTGAGGAACCTTCATACTGTTTTTCATAATGGCTATATTCATTTACATTCTGACCAATAGTGTGTAAGGGTTCCCTTTTCTCTACATCCTCGCCAACACTTGTCTTTGGATTTTTGATAGTAGCTGTTCTAACTGGAGTGAGGTGATAATCTGATTTTAGTTTGATTTGCATTTCCCTGAAGACATACAAATAGCAAAAACGTATACGAAAAAATGCTCAACATCACTATTCATCAGGGAAATGTTGCTTATTAATTTAATCACCAGGGTTACAGCAATCACAAGACCCTTAACTTGAGATTATTGACTCTTTTTTTTTCTTTTTTTTTTATTTCAGCATATTATGGGGGTACAGATGTTTAGGTTACGTATGTTGCCCTTGCCCCCCTCCGCCTCTAAGTCCGAGTTTCAAATATGTCCATCCTTTGGGTGGTGCACATTGCACTCTTTGTGTATGCATATACCTGTACCCTCCTCCCTCCTCCCCCCTCCCCCCTCCCCCCTGCCCAACATCCAAAAGATGTTATTCTTATATGTGCACTTATGTGTTGATCAGTTAATACCAATTTGATAGTGAGTACATGTGGTGCTTGTCTTTTCACTCTTGGGATATTTCACTTAGGAGAATGTGTTCCAGCTCTTGACATAATGAAAATTTT
>CAUYSK010069891.1:0-14215 GCA_963575035.1 Avahi laniger
CCCTGGTGCCACACGTGGCTGCCACAGTAGTGCCCTGAGGGTTTCCAGTCAGCTTGCTGCTGCTGCTGCTGGTCCCAACAGGGCTCACTGCCCTGACGGACAGTGAACAGAGTCAGCAGCTGCCATGGAATGGTTCGGAAATGCCTGCAGCCAGCAGACTGAAACTGGAATATGGGCGGAGCGTTGGTTTAGGACAAAGGCTTGGATGTCTCTTCTAGGACAGGGCTGAGAGAAAAAGAAATGAGAGCAATACAAAAAAGGAAAAAATGTCCAGGAACATCCTTCATCTTCTAGCCACAGCCCCAAGTGATCTGAATAAATTAAAGAGAACAAAATAAGTGAATTATCAAAAAGTCATTTTCCCACAGAGATAAAAGAAAATTAACATGTTTCTTGTTTGTATTTTGCTTAAGTAAGGTTACCTACACCACCGAAATACGAGTTAACAGTTGGGTCTTAGATAACACAGAAGAATATTCACTGCCAGTTAATTATCAGAATGTCAAGCCATTATACTACTAATTTCACCAGAACACTTCCATCTGCAAACAAGTGGTTTAAAACACATATTATAAGGCCTACATATTAATCAGAGTGACTTTATAGACTTAACTCAGTTTGAAGACAGCAGAGAAATGAATGAAGCTAACTTAGCCCTTTGTCTTCGTTCTCATTCTAAAGAAAAGTGTGCGGTGAAGACTTCCAACAGGAGAGGTGATACAGAGAACACTCTGGCAAGCCCTTTCACAAGATAAAAATGTACCGCTCAGCTTCCCTTGGCCTGAAGTTTAAGTAATAATTTAGATGGTTCCTAATTAAACTGCCCTTCCATTGTACAGGACTTGTGCTACCTTAAGCCCTTCTCTATAGGAAAACACTGAGCAGGAGTCCTGAGAGCTGATGAAGCCTTGGTGCCCACAGCGGGGGAAGGGAAGGAGGTCGAGCTGCTCCTCAGGTGGCTCACGGTAGGTGGCTGTCATTCTGAATCTCTGATAACACAACAATTCAATTTCTTTGTATTTTTACAACATCCTTATATATGATCATTCTAATTATACTATTAATTACAAGTCTCAAGCTGTTACATGACATTACCTATACTTGGATATTTATCATGTTAAATTATCAATTACAAACATTTCTTCATATAATAGTGATTTAAATTCTAAAGCAAGAAAATCTAGAATATTCTATCATATTGGCCTGCTCTCGGACTGTCATAACAAAATACCACAGTGACTTAAACAGATATTTATTTTCTCACAGTTCTGAAAGCCGGAAGTCCAAGATCAAGTGGTCAGCAAATTCGGTTTCTAGGGAGGGCTCTCTTCCTGGCTTGCTGACAGCGGCCTTCTCACTGTGCCCTCACCTGGCCTTTTCTCTGTACACAGAGGCCAGGTGAGAGAGATCTCTTGGTTGTCTCTTCCTCTTCTTATAAGGACCTATCAGATTAGGGTCCCACCCTTATGACCTCATTTAACCTTAATTATCTTCCTAAAGGCCCTATCCCCAAATATAGTCACACTGGGGGTTACAGGCTTCAACATGTAAGTTAGGAGGACACAATTCACCTACCCAGCAATATCTGTGTGTGGTTTTTATAGTTTGATAGTGTATCAAGTCAAAAGAAATTATAATTATTGAGGCTCAGAGAAGACCTCAAAGTATGGTGTTTTGGCATGCTGAGCACTTTTGAATGAAAGGAAATTGGCAGGTCTTACAAGTTGCCTCAGAACCAAGGACTTTCTAACTTTTCTTATTTGTCCCCTCCAAGCACAGGGAGGGGCTCTCTCTGAAAGTTCCCTTATCTGACTGAGGAAAACATCTTCCAAAAGAAGAACAATGTGTTAAGACTCCCTCCCTAGCAATGCTGTCAAATAACCAGGAAAGATGAACTGCTGGAAAGGAGCAGAGACGAAAAGTCATTGCCATGCCCAGTCAGACTTTCACCTGTTCTTCTGAGGGCAGGTCTGAGAGATTACCTGGGGGACTGTGTCTGCATCATAAGACAACCTTTGTTCACAGTGAAGTTCTGTCTCTCACCTTTCCATAACTATTGTTTGTCCTTCCATCCCACTCAGCATCCAAAGAGAATCATTCAAAGCCTTATCTGGTCTTGGCGCCTACCATTGTTGGGTGTTCAAGTCCATCTTTGCTCCCTTAAAAATCATTTACTACCCCTCTAAAATTGCCTACAGCCCCCCACTCCCTACCTCATGAAGAAAGCATGTAACCCTCAACCACCAGGCTCTTCTTTGAGTCACATATTTGCCAGACTTCCATGGCATGTGCACGTTAATAAATTTGTGTGCCTTTTCTCCCATTAATCTGTCTATTGTCAGTTCATCTTAGCAGACTTGAACCTTCAAGGGGGGAGAAAAATTTCTCTTAGCTCCTACCCATTAAACTCAGCTCACTGCAAAAAACACATTTAAAATTCAAGCACATTTAGCAAAAATAAGCACATTTTAATATTCTGTTTCTTTCTCCTCTAAAGCACAATTTTGATAGGATCTGGGTAAAAGATGAATAAAAAACACTGCAGTCCTTGAAGAGTTTATAATCTGATTATGAGAAAAATAAAAGCCAATAATATCAATAATGTATGGGTACTACAGTTATTAAGAATGTAAGTTTGCAGTAAGAAAGCCCTGGTTTAAATCTCAGTTCTGCTACTTAATGGCTCTGTAGATACTGGATAAATTATTTAACATCTCCAAGCTTTATTGTCCTTATCTATATAAAAGAGCTATCATTACTGACCTTTTAGGATTACTGTGAGACATAAATGGGATAACACTGTAAAGTGTTTCCAGCACAATGTCCTGGCACACCGTCTGTGCTCAGAATGTGATAGCTATTACTGATATCACCACTTACGTTTGTACAGACTTGTGCTACGGGAGCCCAGAAAAGAACACTTAGTTCAGTCTGGGGCTCAGGGACAATTTCCTGGAGAAGATGACAGCAGACCTGTATCTTAAGGGATAAGTAAGTGTTAGTCAGATGAAGAAAGGTAGGAATGGTAACCCACGCAAAGGAAATAGCACAGTGTATGCAGGACACTCCAAGTATTTGGCATGTGCTGGCAGGTCTAGTGCGAGAATAGTTATTGCTCAGTTTCCCCTTGCCTTGGCATCCTACAGCATAGTTGCTTCTCTCTTCACATGGTTTGCCCTCCATCCTCCCCAGAAATACGTTCCCTACTCCAGACAGCTATGTTGGATTTATTCTTTAAGGACAATTTAGCCCTACAAAAGAAGGTGGACCAGGCCCCTCTAGAATCTTACCAGAACCTGTTCTTTCCCTCTGCCTTATGAACACGAGAAGGGATGACCTGCAGAGGCAGTGTAGGTTTGTGGCAAAGAGTATGGGCTCTGGAGTTAAACCGCCTGTGTTCAAAACCTGGCCCCACTACTATGGCACTTTGGGCAAATTACTTCTCTGTGTGCTTCAGTTTTTCCCATCTGTTAAGTGGGGATGATAATAACAGCATCTACCTCTTACTGTGAGGTTTTTGTGAGGATTCAGTAAGTTAATACATGTAAGAAAATTTTGGCTGTTAATAACTATTAGCTAGTATTACCTACGTTTCATGGACAGGACATCCTTGAGAAAACAGAGAATGCACTAGATTAGAAATGTGGTCATCTGTGGAAGGTAGAAGGAAGAAGGGAGAATAAAAGGGTAAAAAGAATAAAACTAATATCTACTGATTACCTACTAGGTGTCAAAAGTACTACAGTAAGTGCTTCGTACATGTTCATCTGCTCCTTATAAGAGCTCTGCTAGGTAGATGGTATTGTCCCCATTTTTATATATGAACACATTGGGGCTCAGGCAGGCCAAGAAATTTGCCCAGATAAGATCAGGATTTAAAACTATGGGTATGTGACTAGAGTCATGCTCTCCCAACAGCTACTTCTCTTCACCTCCCTGGGACTCCACTTTTTTAGCTTGAAAATTTTATCAGACTTCACATTGCTAAGAAGAAACCTGAGAGTTGTCTAATTTGTACATGATTTTCTAGGTCTACTCCAGGAAATATAAACATATGCTCTCATTCTAATTTTTACATCCTATGATGAGAATTCTATTTTATAAAAATCATGAATTATACTATATAAACCAAGAGTATACTTCTTTGTCCAGAAGTTTAGAATATATTACAATTACACATTGTAAACAAAAGCATTATTTTTTTAGAACTCCAATTCTATTTTTGCAGAAATTATAAATTGACTAGGCCTATATATTCGTTTTATAACATGAAGTAGGGCCAATTCTAATCTTTATATTTTTTCAAGCCTAAATATTGTGTAAAGTATTCTGTGGGTCTTTTGTATCCTTGTGATTTATATTTCATAGTAATTTGGCTTGTTAGGTATCCCTTTTTTTTATATTATCAAAGAACATAACATTCTTATAACAAAATGAGAATAAAGTTAGAAAAAAATAACCGTGGGAAAGGTGAATAAAAAGAGACTGTCAAGACTGTCTAGCTATGTAAAGCATTAACTTCATGAGCTAAACCCAGATGTATAAACTATAGTCTACAGATCTTATCTATATATAGAGGTAGCTTTTCATATTGTCACTTCTTTGCCAATTCAGTCAGTCAGTCTCTCTCTCTCTCTCTGTCTCTCTCTCTGACACACACACACACACACACAGGTCTTGTCACATGTTGGCCCCTATACTGATAAAAAAGCATCAATCCTTAGGGGAAGCTTCAAATACTCTAAGATAAGAAGCTGGAGGGGTGGTGAAGAAGCAGACAATCTTCTATACAGATGTTTTATATACATATATGCATTTTTAACCTGAAAATATAATTTTTCCTTTAATTACAGTTTCCTATATAACCATTAGTGGGCTCCAGCGATGCAAGCTATATTTATTAGAGGCAGCATGTCAAATAGGAGTTGACAATTACAGTCTCTATCAATACATATTATGCCAGACGGTAATGAGCCATTCACAAAGGGCTAGCCATCCAAAATAATCACGTGGCTTTCCAGAGAAATGTCGAAGAGGTTATGGTTTATTACACAGTGCTCATTAGATATACAGTGGCAGCATTAGCAATTTTTCCTTCATTTGTGTCTCATTTAAGGATCTGCCCCCACAAGCACAGTCAAATTAGTACACAAGGTTAAAACCATTATGCCCAGAAAAAATTAAGTTGCATTTTATTTTACAGTAATGGTGGATCAAAGGTCCTTGGAATCTATTATTTGCAGAACCATTATCTAACACAGAATATTAACAAAAGGGAAAAGAAAAGCAATGCCCTGCCAGCACAGCTTGGACAGGAACAAAGACAGACTATTTGAAATAAGCAAACACCACGTTACTTAATTAAGTAGCCCTACAAAAACTACTTTTAAAAATAACACTAAGGTTGTGACATCAACTGACAAAAGTCACAAAATTAAGGTTAATGATGAAGTGCCAACCTATACTTTGAAATGCCTCATTTACATCAACTTATTTTAAAACATTTTTTATACTGTCATCGTGTACAATTTAGTTATAAATTTATGAACTGTTATAAATATTTATTTTCTTAAAAAGATAACCTGGTTTTGCATCTTTATGGCAAACCCATATTTACTGGTATTTAATAAATTGGAATTTGCAGATACAACTATTATAACTAGATAGATTTGGTCAAGAAGGCAGATCTTAGTAAGTTCAAAAATTAAACTGAATACTTCTAAATAACAGATACTTAATGCACTTTGTCAAATCAGCAGATAACTGGTTAACAGCATCTGAATTATTGACAGGATAAACAGTTGCAGCAAAGAGTCTTTTTTTTTTTTTTTTTGAGACAAAGTCTCACTCTCTTGCCTGGGCTAGAGCGCCGAGGCATCAGCCTAGCTTACAGCAACCTCAAACTCCTGGGCTCAAGCGACGCTCCTGCCTCAGCCTCCCGAGTAGCTGGGACTACAGGCACGCGCCACCATGCCCGGCTAATTTTTTCTATTTTTAGTTGTTCGGCAAATTTCTTTTTTAGTAGAAATCTTTAGAATCTTCTATTTTTAGTAGAGACAGGGTCTGGCTCTTGCTCAGCCTGGTCTAGAACTCCCGACCTCAAGCAATCCACGTGCCTTGGCCTCCCAGAGTGCTAGGATTACAGGCGTGAGCCACCGCGCGTGGCCTGTTTGTACATCTTTAAGTAACATAATAAGGATCATCTCAATTGAGTCCTTTGAAACGATTTCTAAAGTCCCGACAGGACTACTGTTAATAAAATGTCAAAATTCATTAGAGTTAGACGGACAACATTCTAAATACACTTCCCCAATATTTTATTATTAGCAGATTACAATTGTAGTGATTATTTAAGGATCCTTCTTTTCATTTAATGAACATATATTGAGTGTCTGTCATATGTTAGATTCTGAGATAGGCTCTGAGAATTTATTTTTTTTAAAAAAGGGAAGAAAACCATAGCTCTGTGCTCAAGAAGCTTATGGCCACATCAATGAAGGATTTGGACAGGAAAACAAATGATTTCAATGTCGGGCAATAATTGCCATCACAGAAGTAAACATGGGTTGCCAAGCAAGCCCAGAGGACCTAAGTCAAATTTTCAAGGAAGTTAAGGATTCCCCAAGGAAATAACACCTAAAGTGAAACCTAACAAAGAATTCTACCTAATAAGAATTATGGGGGAGAAATACATTAAGAATGTAGAGACATGGAGAGAGAGGAGGCTAAAGTGGGCTCATTGACCTCAGATTATCAGAATGTACAATGTGTCTTTTAAAAGGGATTAGAAGAAAACATCCTGAGTGTGTGTGTGTGTGTGTGTGTGTGTGTGTGTGTGTGTGTGTGTTTAAAGTATCTTAAGGAAAACATTTCCTCGTCAGGTCCACATACGGTCAATCAAATTTCAGAGTCAATGAAATGATCTTTGTGTAGTTCATAAGCGTGAGGATTGGGTGTTTACGCGCACGCGTGATATGTGTGCCACATTACCCATCTGACATGAAGGAAAAAAAAATTCAGAGTGAATGAATATATTATCCTCTTAATGTTAACTGTAAGTCTGGCTGAATGACCAAATTTTGAATTTCATTGGTTATTCTTCTCAATCTTTACCCCTGCAAACGAGATAAATATCTTTGTCTCTTTCCCCTTAAGCAGACAAAAGTGTGAATTATATATTAATGTAACAGCACTACTTTAATTTTTCTAATATATATATTTTTTGTTTGTTTGTTTGTTTTTTGAGACAGAGTCTTGCTCTCTTGCCCAGGCTAGAGCACTATGATATCATAGCTCACTGCAATCTCCAACTCCTGGGCTTAAGCGATTCTCCTGCCTCGGCCTTCTGAGTAGCTGGGACTACAGTTATTTTTCTATTAATAATATATGTCTAATATGTGTGTCTACTCTCAAAATATCTGTAAGAGATAATAAACTTTTAGAGGTTAGAGAACAGATTGATTTAATTCTTTTGGTGTGGTACCCAGTACAGTTCAGGTGTAATCAGGTACCTAAAAAAGGGTATTTTCGTTTGTGTGTTTTTTTAAATGGAAATGGCATCATGTCCTAGTATAGCTACTATACGTGGTTATGGTTTATGATATATTTGATTCCTGAGTGGATTGTTAAGTGGTTTCAAGGAGTCATTTAGAAAAGCATCATGATGGCAATAACTTCCTTTCCTCTTTTTTTTTTTATAATAGACTTCCTTTTCTGTATAATAGATTTCCTTTTTTTTAAATATTATATCTTTCCAAACTAGGCCCTATATATCCATTCTGATTTAGCTTTTTAAATACCTGCCGTTCTCCCTTTCTCAATAGGGTTTTTTTTTTTTTTTCCTGACACAGAGTCTCACTCTTTTGCCCGGGCTAGAGTGAGTGCCATGGCATCAGCCTAGCTCACAGCAACCTCACACTCCTGGGTTCAAGCGATCCTCCTGCTTCAGCCTCCCGAGTAGCTGGGACTACAGGCATGCACCACCATGCCCAGCTAATTTTTCTATATATTTTTAGTTGTCCAATTAATTTCTTTCCATTTTTAGTAGAGATGGGGTCTCGCTCTTGCTCAGGCTGGTTTCGAACTCCTCAGCTCAAACAATCTGCCCGCCTCGGTCTCCCAGAGAGCTAGGATTACAGGCGTGAGCCACCGCGCCCGGTCCCTCAGTAGGGTTTTAATTCATTTGTACTTGACCTTCCAACATTTTTCATCTAATGAACAAATAAGTATAAACCCCAAAGATTTTTTTTTTTAAAATGATACATAACACTGTATCTATAGCTTGTACATATTATAGATATAATAACTTTGTATAAATGGTGGCAGCATTATCCCTGGCTTTGAATCCTGCTTCACTGAGTTTTCTTCCACCAGGAAAAGATCCTGGTAAAGAACATTAGAAGTATAAGAGGTGCAGATAATCCTAAAAGGGCAATCATAATATGAAAACAAGAAGTTATATTGTTGAACAGAAAAGGAAAAGGCAACTAGAATCATCCTGATCACTAGTGCTCCAAGTTCATTTCAATACTGCATACAATCATGAATTTCAAGGAATAAAACAAGAATGAGATGCTGGGAGTGGACACAGAGAAGAGAACGGACAGCCCACTCCTCAGATTACCTGGAGGCTCTGTCAGAGTGGCCATTTTGTCAGAGTGTTTTCTTCTTTCCACCACTTTGAGGTCTATAATTTATTCATTTGCTCTCATTTCTGCCTTATTCTAGAGAGTTTAAAATGGTTTAGGCATTATTAGATGATGTTCAATAACAGATAAAAAGCACAACCAGTAGATGTGGGGAAAACATGAGACAAGAGTGTGACAAGAGACAGTGTGATAAACTGAGAAGGAAAGGCACAGCAGGGGAAGGGCATGGAGAGTCCCACAGCCATACACTAACAGTCCGAATTACAGATTTTAATGTAGCCCCCAGAAATAAAGCTTTCTCCTGTGTGTGACAAACCTGTTATCTTAATTCAAAATGTAAAGCTGTCTGAATTTTAGGTTTGGTGATCATGCATTCTCCAAAGATAGTATACAGATTAAAACCTTGCCTGACCTCCCAGGTTTGGGAAAAAAATGGCACCTCTATCCTGGACACTATGAAGGCTTTGGGGGTTACATGTCTGACTCCTTATTCTTCGGCTAAAAAGAAAAGCTCGTGATACAATATTCATCATTTATAACAATAACATGGGGGGGGTCACATTTTACTGTTTGAAAATAGCACGAAATTGATAATGGTCACTATTTCTATAGCAAAAAAAAAAAAATGTGAGCACTTATCTGATGGTGATACTGTCTAGATCAGTGGTACTCAGTTTGGGGTGCCCAAATCTTTAAGGATTCTTCATAGAGGTTGAGTTATTTTCCCCTTTCTAAAATGTTTAAGGAAAGCCATTCATTAACCCCTGGATAAAGGTACGTCTGCTAATAAAAATTTCAATTTTAGTTTTGTACCCATTAATAAGATGTGATAGTGGTTATCCTGTGGTCATCAGATGCTCAGATTGGCATTTACAAATGATCTAATAAAATGGAAAATCAAGTAATCATTTTATACGCAAAGTGTTTGGCAAACAGACTCTTTTTAAAAGGGAGTGGGAGAACAGAAAAAGGAATCCTGAGTGGGAAAGAGGTTGGGAAGTTATCCTCACTGGCTAATTTCCTTTTCTTGTCCTTAGCACCCCTGCTTCTTTCACCAAGGCAGTCTAAGAGGAAGTAGCCATCCACTTCAACAGCACCTCTAACAGGAGGCCAGAAAAGTTCAGCACCCACACTCCCGCCCAGAGGGTTGGGCTCCAGCAGATCTCAGGTCTCTGTTTATCCAAAAAGTAGCAGCTAAGAAAACAGAATAAATCATTATATGCAATTCTTTAGTTCGACACAATCAGAAATGACCTTAAAGTTGTTGCAATAGTTAACTTAAAAAAAATGTGAAGTAGAAAACAAAGAAATTCTCCCATATGGATATAAAAGATGTTTTTTATACCAAAAAATTCTTAAAGAGGACAATGACAATAAAGACAGCAATGCCTTGATAGTGACATGAGAATTCTATTTTCTCTGAAATAGCAATCCTCAAAACTGCAAGTACACAAAAATTTCCATTTAAATATACTGAATATTTGATTATTTGTGCTATGGAAAAAAGAATGTACAATTAGTAAAAACTGATCAAGTACAATGAAGTCCCTAGATTCTAAATTAATTCTAAAACAAATAGAAAATAGAAATATTAAATATATTTTTGAACGTTTTAAATATATA
Source organism: Avahi laniger (assembly GCA_963575035.1). Taxonomy (NCBI): domain Eukaryota; kingdom Metazoa; phylum Chordata; class Mammalia; order Primates; family Indriidae; genus Avahi; species Avahi laniger. The sequence goes on from CAUYSK010069891.1 coordinate 10,272, forward strand.
AATATAAATTTAATATAAATTTTCCTCTCTTTTATCTTCAGGAAAGTATAAACTAACTAGAAAGCTTTACTCCCATATTTAAAGCTGAAGAATTAGAAGGAAAAAGGCTACATACACTGTTAAATGTTTTACTTGCTTCCCTCAGCAACTTCCTTCACTGAAGGCCCACCTATAAGGTTCGGCAGCCAAGAGCCAGCCTTAGCTACTTCCCCACCAAAATGAAGGTCATGATCTGGGACACGGTTATTGAGTATAAACTAGTAGTAGAGGTGTACTAGGCACAGAGAGAATGGCAACCACAAAAGACTACGTGGTATCTGACTTTAGGGGCTTTATGAATCTAATCAGGGAATCGATAAAATTAGAAAATGCTGAGGAAAGGCTTAAAATGGGTAAATATATTCAATAGATAACAGAGGTCCAAGTTACCTTACCTAGCCCTCTAACTATTTCTGAGAAAGATCAACTTTTAGCCAAAGTGCTGCAGACGATATAAAACAAAGTTTGCATAAAGTACCTTCAGAAATAATAAATTGCCTATTAATCACTGCAGGTGTATCAGAAACAAAAACAGATTTTACAAAGTTGAAACCATAAATTGAATTAAACCCTAATCTAGTAATATTTTATTTAAATTCCCTGACAATTCTGATTTTTCAGCTTATTGATTATGTTAAATTAAAATTGTTCTAGCCTATCTATAAAAAGATAAAAAGTAAATTCCTATTTTTTGAAGTTCTGAATTGAATAATATAAAATTAATAAAGAAATGCATTTTAAGTGCAAAGTATCCCTCCACTGTTGCCAGAAAACAACTAACAAAGGGGAGTTAAGTAATTTAGGAGCCATATTTTCTCACTCTCCTTCACTGGGAACACAGTTGTTTGCATGGCATAATAAGCTGTAAATTATAAACATTTTTACATAGCCTGCTGCAAAGAAAAGTCTGCCAGCTTCCTACTATATTGGATAGTGTTCAAGTGATTAACTGTAGCTTTGGAAAAAGGGGGTGGAAACTTGTTTTGCATCTCAGTTTGTTGGTTCTCTTATGCATAGCCTTTAAAAATCCCTTACATCATTATTTGTGATAAATATGTAAATAATTATAGTACAGTAACAGAAGCTCCATATTACCATAGGGTACAAATTACCCACGGACAGCAGCAAATCTTATAGGTGCATAATCATCCAAGTATCTCCTTGAAATGGTGTCTCCAATGAGTATGAATATAATGGTTTTCAATACCAAAATTTGTAGCACTGAGCATTTCAGGACTAAAGACAAAGGAAATATACTTTGCTCTTTCTCTGTAGGGGAAGCCCATTAGACAGAACATCTGCTTAGGGCATAAGACTATTAAAAAAATGGTTCCTGTATCAAAGAAAATATACAGATATTGTATTCCACAACAGATAAAGAATAAATCTGTGAAAGGAAATGTGCAATAAAAGAGATGTGGCCTGGAAACATAAATGTTTTTATTTTTAAATTGTATAGAGTCCCACCACGAGTCGCATTCAGCCCTATAAGAAAATTTTGTCTCAATAAATCAACAATAATACATGGAGCACTTGAGTGCCTATCACAGTGCTGGGGCTTACGAGGCCAAAGAAAAAGTCTACAATCCAGTTTCATTCTCTATACAATTCGACACCATAAAACTTAGAACATAAAGGTCTGTGCTCAGGACTGAGGATGTTAAGATGAGTAGGAAAGTAGATTTAGGGCACCCTAATCCAGAGACTGTCTATAGTAATGTAAAAAGCACAAATTCTATGGTAAAATGGAGTTTGAATCCCAACTCTGCTATTTACTTACACTATAAACTTGAGCAAATTATAAAGTTTCTCTATGTCTGTTTCCCAAGAAAAGCAATTTGTTCCTTAACAGTGTTGTGAGGAATAAATGAGTTAATATATATAAAGAACATGAAATAGTAAAAGACTTAAAGAAAACTCTATATTAGCTATAGTAATAATTCTTTTACTTCTATATTTACAATACTCAGTTTTGCACATAGCAGGTGTTCAAATGTTTGTTGAATGAATCAATCAGTCAATGAGCAAATGAACAAATCTATTAACAGTAGAGGGATAAGATAGGTTATACAGATTACTGTGAGATAGAATAGAAATGTCTCAAAGGTACAAAATGTAATAAGAGGGCTCAGTGGTGGGAGAGGTGATGGGTTGGAAGACAACTAAGGCCCTGCCTCTAGAAGGTACTGTTTAGTGAGAAAACATACATTAATACATAAATCACTCATTACAAAACCATGTGTTAAGTGTTTTTAAGATGTCACAGAACATTCCCTCTAGGTTCTGGCCCTAATTGAGCCATGGTTTTCCCTGGGGTGCCTGAATCCTGTACCTTCATGAATAGATACATTTAACCTACAAGCCACAAACTGAGGAGTTGAGAAGTGGGATCAGTGCTTTCATTATATCTCACAATCTTAGAGAAAACCACTGTCCCTCCGAAGCCAGCTCTCCCCTCCACCATCACTCCTCTTCTCTGTCACTCTGTATTCACTGAAGTCTCTGGCATCTTGCTCAGTTCTGTTGTTCTGCTGTTCTCCTGGCTGACTTCAATCATGTGAACTGCCCACCCTGTAGTTCTGCAATCTACTCAATCCAGCCACCTCCACTGTATTCTGTCAAATCTACTCTCAGGTACAACCGGAACTTAAACAATCAGAACTGTTCTACTTTTGAAACCTTCGGTTCAAATATCCTCCTTTCTATCTACAATGTACTGACCTTTCAGCTTTCTCATTGCATTACTACCCCTATAATCTGACTCGTCATGACCTCCAGTCCCTTGATCACTATTTTCTCCCCAGTTCTGGGGCTCCCTCAACTTCACCTCCTTCCTGATTGAGACTAAACAGTTAAACCAGATCAACTATACTCTTGCACATCCCGTTTTCTTGGTGGACAAAGAAAAACCCTGATCATACTCTTATCCTTTTCACTCTATTCTAGGGCTATAAGGAATTGCTTGTTGCTGTGTTAAGGAATTTTATATTTAATATTGTAGGGAATGGGATATAACTGAAGAATTAAGGATACTTTACTCCACTTAAGAACTTGAGAAGAGGAGGGAATGGGGAAATCTTAAAAACAGAAAATGGAGACCTGAGATGCCAGTAACTAGAGAGGATGGATGCCAGGGTTAGAGGTAACCGACCTGAGAATCTGCCCTCTTTGCCTCTATAACCAGCACCACCAAGCTACATGGTCTTCCGGAATAAGAAGGAAAGTCCAAGAGCACAGTGAGGAAGAAGGTCCTCAGGTACTAAGCCACCTGTAGATGCCAGTTCCCACCTAGCATCTTCTGTGAGGAGTGTTAAGGACGACCTACCTTTAGTTACATAAAGGGACCAGTGGTGAATATGGATATAGTTCCAGCAGTTAAGTGCTAGAAACAGAGTTCTAAAAATGAAATTGCATCGATAGTGTCAAAAAGACTACTAGATACATAAATTGTTTTTGTACCTTGTCATTTAAGGTCAAAGACTCTTATTCGTATTTGCATTTCCCTCAATGTCCAGTCCTGTGCCTTGCAGAGAGGAGGTGGTCAGGATGGGTTATATTGGACCACAGGTTACCTGAACGTAATTGGATATGTGCCCTGTTAGTTATGCTCCTGGTTTGAAGCCCATCATTGTTCCCATTTTATAGATGACTGGTCTCACAGAGCAATTAGGTAACTCGCTTAAGATCAAATAACTGATCAGTTTCAGATTTGAGATCTCTGGCCCTTTCTGTTTACCACTGGCGGTGCCTTGAGTTTGGTTTCAAAGGATCAGCATTATGTCATGAAGCTAGTAAGCAGACTCCGTTATTAAACATTTTAAGTGACTGCAGGGCTTCTTTTCAACAGAACTAACATTTTACTGGCACATGTCAAAAATTAAGCACTGTTTAAAATGTAGCATTAG